>APFE031420393.1:12176-22870 GCA_000404065.3 Pinus taeda | reverse complement strand
ATAATATAAATAAAAAATAAACTGGTAGGAGCATTCATCCTCTCTCATTAATAATTTAAGTAACCACTCCATGGCATATAACAAATGCTGCATAGATAAATCATGTTTCACATAGTTAAACATTATGGCGACATAAGTTAATTAGACGAATACTTTAATCACCCTATCAAAATTTGGTCATCCTTTTAATGAATTTGAGCTTCAAGACATACAATCAAGCCTGGCTCAAACAGTTAAATAACCACTATGTATTTCAACTATTCCATTAAAACACATTCCAACCAAAAGAGATTATATCGGGTCAAATGAGAGTCGTTAACTCACTTCTAACTTTTCACTCCATATAAAGATAAAGACCATTGATTTTAAAACAATTTCAACCACCCGATTATCTAGCGTGTACCTTGGCAGGGAGATTCGAAGCCCCTCTCCATTCGATGACTAATATAACTATAATTTCTTCTATCCAAATTTCATTTTAGAATGTGAGGTCTTCAAAGACAGATGAAAAGTTATGCCGGTATTTTGGCAGCTACAGAGGAAAAGTTATGTAGATATTCTAGCAGCTAGCTTTTGGGATATCTATTTAGCTAGGGGATTTTCGAGAAGCTAGGAATGTTTATTATGAGGATTCACCAGAAAAAAGTTGAATACATCAACCAGATTAAGAAGCAATTTGTCCCATAAGTTATCTTTAGCCTCAAACATTAAAATAATTTAATTTTAATTATATTCACTTATATGAAATCGTACTACGTAAAATGCACCGAGGACTAATATTTTTATATGGTTTGAAAATATTTAAAGATTAGAATACAAAAGTTATTACAAGTTATTGTTCTAGAAAGTTATTAAGGGAGGAAGGTAAGGAGTATATTTACTTTAATTTATTGTGCTCATGTAATTACTTTGTAATTAATTCTAATTTGTATAATGTAGGGAAATGAATCGGGAATTGATTGAAAATGGGTGAAAATAATTACGAATTTATTATAAATATTCTGTCAAATGAATTGAATCAGGAATCACGTATAATGAGGAAATTATTGAGTTTGTGTGAAAGAGAAAAGTCGAAAGCCAAATCGTTTTTCAATTTTTTATTTTATTTTTTCATTTAATTAAGTAGTTAAGGGATAATTATTCTAACATATATTATTTTTTTATAAAAACCCATGAATTCATTTGATAGAAGGGTTAGCTTTTGAGGAGAAATGAGATTTGTGTTTTAATTGTTTGAATGAAATTGATGGTTTACACAATTGGACCTAATCTGTAATGTTCCTAATACAAAAACAATAGCAAATAGCATAGTCATGCACTAAGCTATAACAACAAAAAATTCATACATACACGTACAATCAATAAGTCATAGAATATGACTAGTAAATCTGAGTCGTTTTATTAATACCAATGTTGGATCTGAGTACAGATAGAGTTGAATGATGGAATTTGGGTTTGCTTCTACAAACATGCAAACCTGGAAATGGCTCAAATAGCGACTCACACTGCCCAAGAATTATACTACCGTTGTTGCTGGACGTGAAATATTGTAATTTATGCCCTCAATAAGCTCCAACAATTCTGCAAAATTAATTGGAGACTTCTCTCACCCAAATCTACCAAATTCAGAAAAAATATTGGGCTAATTCTAGCTGACCCAGAAAGCCCCAAGAAGTGTGAACTACCTAGAAACTGCTAAAGAAGAACTGGAATTTCTGCCATAGAAACTACTTAGAAAATAGTGAAAATTTAATGCAGCTCTCCTCACGCCAAACCAATAAAAACCCAAAAATGGTTTGGACTAACTATAAGCCAAGATCAAACTCACCAAGTGGTGTGAATTACCTAGTATCCGAATAAATCGCATTGTTGAAAGAATGCTACTTTATAACCCAAATACACCACGAAAAATTTTGAAATTTTAACCATGGACTCCTCTCACTAAACCCATACAAAACTAGAAAAATATTGGGTTAATTCCAGTTGACTTTGAAAGCCCCAAATAATGTGAAAATCTTGGACTACTTAGCTCTACATCAAACATGAAATTACCTCAACAAATGATCCAAATCCACCTTTGGAAATAGCTGAAAATGACCTACAAAAATTTCCTCTAGAAATAAATCCAATTCCCAGCCAACTATAGTTAAATTTCCAACCCATAACCCCTTTGCAAATTCTATGTAATAACCACAGCATAGGCTCAGAAAAGAATAATTCTTGCGAGCAATATACCACTGTCTCAACCAAGTAAATTAGTGTCAATATCCTCCTCATGCCATGAGAAAAATTCTTGTAAATGCTTAGAACCCACAAACAAAAAAGTTGCTCCAAATTATCACTATTGTTCTCTTTATATGCCCAAGTAGTGTGAATGGTTGAGGGAAATATCCATAATTCTCTCCAAAGGAAGTCCTAAAGTAGGCTCCCCAAGGCCTCACTAGGGAGACCCTCGAATTTCTCCGAAATGAGGGTTGAATTTATGCTTGGAATTCCTATGCTAAAAAGCAATTTTATTCTTGTGCTAAACAACCCCAAGATAAAATCAAAGGTGAAATGTCATAGGCAAAAGATGATCAAAACATAACCCCTTTTATAATTTCTTCCCATGCTTCTAGACTCCCTTTTTAATTATTATTTTATTGGTGGGGGTCATTTTTCACTAGGTGACTTTTTCCTCCATTTTAATAAAATAATAATTTCCCACCAATTTCCATTAAAATAATATTTTTTGTTCCTTCCTTCAATAAAATGTTATTTTTATACCATTCCATTAAAATAATACTTTTTTCTTTTCTCACAAAATTATATTTTCCTCTTTTTTAATATTATAAAAAATTAACAAAACTATTTAGTGATTTTAGCATGCACAAAATTGGGGACATGACAATCCTCCCTGCCAAAAATTGCTTGTCCTCAATTAATATCACTATATGTTGTTGATCCATGGGTTGGTTGAGCTAATGGCAGGGTCTAAATGTGCCACTATAACACTCCTCGATGTTGCACATCATCACATGAATAAATCATATGTCACCAGGGTCCCAAACCATCCTGACCTCCACTTGCGGAACATCCTTCCATATTGGCGAAGTCTCCCATGTCATTAGTGAATCACTGAAACCCAACGGAAGATCTGAATGATCTTTCCCTACAGAAATAATTGAATTCCTAATGGTAGTTGAACAGTCGAATCCTCTATTCTAATCTCAAAAGGATGCCACCATGTTGTCACTACACCACTATTATCATGATTGTCTTCCCATCATGCATAAGCTATATCCTCCTCTCTTGTAACTTGATGGAAAAGTATATAAGGAGTTCCAACACATCTGGCCCAAAAAACTCCATGATGTCAAGGTCTGTCGATCTAACACTAACCCTAACTTGGAGCAGTGAGAAGAAAAACGAGCCATATCATGTGACGAAGGCCTCAACACTCCCCCATATGTGAAACCAAGAGTGAGTTGGGTCACTCTCTACCTTAATACCTCTCGTCACAAAATAAAGTGCTAATAAACCAACTGAATCCTTAGATCCCATAGCCATATCAGTTGTGACATAGTCTTGAGAACTATCGGCACCAACCCACACCCTATATCAGTTCCCTGCAGCAATGAATATATGGACTCCATAAATGACGAATCAATCTGGTTAATGCAAGATTCCCTTATGCCTGCCACACCAAACTGCGAGATATGTTGTCTTGTCCCATGTAGGTGCCACCAAATAGTGCGTGGAGTCTAAAAACACACAAAAAAGAATGGTCCACCAACTATTGTATATGATCCTGAAATATCTCAGAATACCTCACCCAAAAGGTGTTATGCATCTCCCTAATTATGGGCTCAAGGGTGGAGCACATGCTACCTCTACTGAAGATCGTATCATCCCCAAACTTGCACTTGCGAACTTGTGCTTTGACCATATGCCACTACTAGAAAGCCTCTCTCTTGATGCACTCTGTCTCGTCTAACTCTCTTAGATGAAAATCCTAGGTCTTGTTGCTCGTGATGAAAACATCAAGAGACAATACCCAAAGGCTCCATGTATCATAGTGCAATGGTTGAGAGTGATAAGTGTATGGGCCCTAATAGGTATATTCAAGAACTCATATGGGAACTCACGGTCAACCCTATGACCAACATGTTCTCTAAGCTTAGGATTTATAGTACCACCCTGAATTCCATTTTCTCATTGCAGTACCACCCTGAATCATTAGACATCCCTCATGTGTCAGTACATCCACCAACCTGCTAGCAATCCCTCCTTGATGTGAGCTACATCTCCTCATCTATCCTGACAGACTTCAATGTTATTACTCCTCACATGCTAATAAGAATGATACTATTGTTCCTAACCTTAATAGCTTTAGTGTCCAATATACCAATGAGTGAGAATTGCCTCCATGCAATGCTTTATCTAGTGGCCTCCTGATGCATCCCTTTCCAATAAGATAATGCTAGAGGATGTTACTTATCCTGTGACTCTATGTGCAACCAACATTCCCAAACAACTCATCGAGTCTACTTGATCCCTTATCAATCCAACCTGTCACTAACGTCGATTGAGATCCAAGAGTGTGTGGTCACCTAGTCATCAAATTTATCACAATGTTAGTACCCTCACTAGCTAAATCCATGATGTGGTGGGGAGTCCCACCTTGATCCTAGCATCCACCATCCTACATCTCTAGTGTATGGTAGGAGGCCCCACATGGATCCCAAGGCCAACTTGGGACTCCAATTTCCCCAATGTTTGGGAGCTCCTGTTGAGATTCACTTCTAACTACGACCATCCCAATAAGTCCAAACCAACTCCATCGAGTACCAACTCAGAAAATATTTCCATCCAACCCCAAGAGAGGGCTTGAATGTGTATACTCCTATACACAGAACTAGCCCTCCATCCTATGAATGTTGCACCCTATGCAAGTCATGTCACCTCATCTCACTAGTTGTATTTCCACATAAAATCTATCGAGGTGCCTCTAATTCTCCCTCCCCATTGTGTAGACGAAACCCACTAGTGCTACAATCTATTTATATATGAAGAGGGTTCCTATGGCACTCCAACATACAACCCTCTAGCTACATCATTAGGGACATCATTAGTGCCCCAACACGAGTCATCCGGACCACTGACTCGGCACGGATCGCTCTCATGCCATCCAACTCCACATTCTGCTACAAAATGGTCTCTCGGATTATCGTGACCTTTTTCAATGTTAGAAGGCTAACGTGAAGTCGTTGAAACTATTGTGGGAAGTTATCATCTAGAAGCTCAGTCACATCTTTGGATACCTTTGTGTCTCCAAAACATCATCAATGGTGGATATGTCTCCCAGTACCTCATCAATGGTGGATACCACTATGTCTCCTCACACCTCATCAACCTGTTGTGTGTGGCCATCATTTGGAAACTCGGTCATAGCTCTAGGTACCTCCTCAACGAATGGACGTATAGGTGTATGCTTAATTTTCTCCACAAATGTGTCACTCTCGAGATATCTATGTACTCCTCCTATGTGTCATTAGCCTCATGCTCAACCTTCTCCTCATGTGCCTGATATCTAAAGCTAGGTCTCCACCAACAGAACTACCTCTTGGTATCATCCTCTAATTGTCCATGTCCTGTCCAAACCCTCTAAGGAGGTTGTGTGCCTTGATTCTATCAACTATCCCCACATGGTGTAAATGGCTCCACCTCTGTGGCATGCTTAATTCTAGGATCTATATCTTAAGGATGAGGATGGCTTCATTTTATCCCCTTAATGCTACTCAATTGGGCCCATAATTCTTTTTAGTTTCTCCTCATTTCTTTTAGTATATCATCATTTTTGTTGAGAATTTCATTGTTTCTATTGATTTCCTCCATGATCCTCTGGGTACTACATATTTCTTACATCACTAGAATGTCCATAGTTTCACCATTCACTATGCATGCATGCCTACACCTCCATGATCTTGCTAGCCTCACCACAACTAGCCAAGATCATGCTCTGATACCAATGTTATGTTCCTAATGGAAAAATAACAGTACATAATAGTAAATAACAGCCAGCCTCAAACTACCCTCGCTTGACCTTTGTTATATCTACAACCTACTTGTTCTAGTCTCTAGAGATGTGACCTTAAGAACACGGACATAACTCCCTCAAAACCTCACCAAAACATCTTCAGAATCTTCCCAAGGAATGCGACAACATTCCTGCTCAGAATTCAGACTTACAAGGAGAAAAACACATCATAACTCAACCCATATTTTTTCCTCAAGTTCACGGCTGTCCTTCTGTATCAATTTGGCCTTATCATAGGTGTCAAAATCACCCAAACATAACCCTTAAACAAATTCGTCCTCCTTCCCTTGATCTCAGCTTCATTTAGAGAGTTATCTATGAATTGATGCACTTTTGGATGTGTGAAATAACATCACATCACCTTGTATTTATAGAATTTACAAGGGCTCCATGAATAGACATGTCTTTTGGACATTCACACCAAGCCTACATGACTTACGTGCCAAAAAATTCATTGTCAACTTCAAAAATTCATATCTCATCTAGGACATCTCAGATTTCGAAGATTCTCAAAGCTTTGGATTCTACTCACCATATTCTATCATCTCCATCCATCACATGTCGAAAATGCTCCATGGTTTTGACCCAAATATCGATGAGTGAAAATCCCCAACCTTGTGTTCTAAGACCACAAATGAATTTTGTGGCGCTTCACCCTCCAAACTCTAACCCTAGGGCTTGGAGTACCTCCCAAGCTACTCAAAAAATCAACAATTATCACCATTCAATATCAATAGCCTAGTATGATTGTTCTAAAAGTTCCTCTCCATCTACGAATAATATTCCATTCACTTGCATGGATGGAGCTAGTAATGAAAGTCTTGAATTCTACGAGCCATTTATCAATTTCAATCCTTTCTTTTATTTTCTTTTACTTTAATAAAGTATATAGTACAAATTAATAATAAAAATAATATATTTAAGAATAACATATATTTGAAACTAACTATATTTTAATCTAACTATATTCTAATCTAACACCACAGAACCTTCTTTTCTGATGAGTGTGTTTCTAGAACGAAATTGTACCTTTAAATGAAGAAATATGATAATATAGTTTATAAAAAAAACATCCACAAATATTTATGTTCTTATTATCTCTATGTAGCCCGAGATAATGCAATCATAGATTATTTTATTATTTTAATTGTAAAGTTTTAATAATATAAAGTTTTATGTCTTTATTGTTTTATTACTCTAATTTAACTATATTTAAACTAAGTTGGAGTACCTATTGTGTAGCCCTTCTTCAAATATAGGAGCTAATTCATACCTTTCAAAAAGCAATAATTATACTAAGTGACAAAAAACACTAACTATGTGGCCTTGTTAATAAAAAAAATTTGGAATGAAATTATTAGTGTAAAGAAACATACTATCCTTATATATTTTCTCCACAGTTATTATTTGCCATTACCTACACTAATAAAATGAATAAATTTGGGTCACTAAACTGAAAACACACAAATATATGATTTTCCATGATTTTTACCGAGCAAATTCAAAGGTCGGTTAGACTACGACTTTTAAAAGTGGTTATTCATGATAGTTGAAAGTGGTTATTCATGATAGTTGATTGGTGGAGAAGTGGCTCCTTAGGGATAACATGAGAGTTATGATGTGTGTTCAATTCCTACTTTTTTTTCTCGGAATTGTCATTTGGGGTTTGAAAAGTGTATCGCGCGATGTTGGACCACTAGCATTAATTGTAATATCCCAGATTGCATATGAGGCTTACTTCTTTATAACATTTTGTAAGGATTTTTAACATTTTGTAAGGATTTTGCACACGATTTTGATTAGGTAGCATGGTTAATATTGTTTCACACTGCCTTATCGTTATGTTAGACCATTAATTCTTGGGATTAGGTTTGTAGGTTTGTGTTATGGTGAGTGGTTATTAGAGTTCAAGAAGACTCATAAACTAAATTGATTCAACGATTTTTTGTTGTATTAATATGTACACTATGTATATCAATTATTGAAATCAATTCTTAATATAAAATTGAAATTGGTTTCGAATATTAATATGTACACTATGTACATCAATCATTGAAATCAATTCTTAATATAAAGTTGAAATTGGTTTCGAATTTGTTGTCTTATAGTGACATCAAAAGGAGGTTAATCTGCTCTGTGAAATAGCATGAGCCACTAGTTTTGTGGCCTTCTTTTTCACTCATGTTCATGCGTGTTTTTCCCTCATTAGTTTGGCGTGTCGTGGATGGTGTAAGAGGATTGCATGGTCAGCGCGTTCCACTATGTGGCATCACATGAGAAGCTTAATTTGGGGTTCGAGTGCATGGACCTTAAGGGATTTTAATTCATTGTTGTATTAACGATTTTTGATAATGAATTTATAACGATTTTTATGGAGAAAGGACCCGTGGAGCCTGTTTACAGTTGGGCGATATTTACATATTCAGAGCCCATAGTGCACTAGTTATCAAGAAGTGATTTTGAATACTATTGTGGCCAGTGACAATTCGTGAAGTTCCTGTTTCTTATTAAAACTCCACACTTTTCAGAAATCGTCACTCTTGGAGATCAAGGCATGAACTAGAAAAACATCCTCCAAGAATATGATCATCTAAAAGAGATTTGTGAGTATCATAGAGGTCATTCTATCGCACGCGCTGTAGAATTTGAATATCTTGAAGAATTGTTGAAGGAGACGAGTCCTGGTCAGCACAAGATGCAGATTCAGAAATTGTTGCAGAAGAGAACCAAGGTCTAAATTTCGTGTGGACAATCGTACTCTTGTATATGATCATCCTAGTTGAAGTTTTAACACCACCACCCAAAGCCATTGCCGCTACAACTATCACAGAAAGCCATTGCTTGAAGAGACATAGTGGGACGAGAAGGATTTTGGCCGCAACGCTAGATTGGAACAACAACGTGGAACTTTATTGAAGTCGTACAACCGACATAGTTTTGGTGAAAGCATTGTTAGCAGATGAGATGGAGAAATGGAGGCGACAATCCTCTTCATCGATGTCAGAAAAATCCGTAAGTTTGTAAACATTTATAAGCACATTGAAATATAAGAGTTGAACATTATTGATATGGAGCTTTTAGAAATTAATGAGTCCATAGCCAAGCCGAAATGTGCATCAAAGTATCAAAAAAAAATTGTATGAGCGACACAAGTGAACTGAGGTATAATAATATTAGTTTATTAAACAAAATCTCGTGAAGCTATGCAATCATAAAGATGCTTTTGCTGTGAATATTAGAAAGCTATAATATGGCAGATTCCCCTGGCATTGTCCCCTATTTGTTGATTATGTCATTTCTCATTTACACATCATCCCCATATGTTGATTCTATCGAGATTTACATCAAGTTTTGATCCAACGACAATTAGTTAGCCAAACATATTCTCCAAGCATGATCATCCTCCCATGATTAAATCGTCCATGCCTTATGCCTGAATCAAATAAAAAAAGGGGTTGTTTATTTTTTGTTCACACTGACCAATCATCCTTCACTACTTGATTATGTGATGTAGATAAGGTGGGCCCATGGTTCAAGTCTATTATTGATAATATATCGACAATTGTTAGGAAAGTGGAGTTTGCAGAGGGCATAAATTGAAAAGGTGATGAAAGAAGCTTGAATACCAAGGTACGTGAAGGCCATAAAAATAAAATTCAAATTCAAATTTTGTGAGAAATTATTTCATATTCTTGCTCCCAAAGAATCATTTCGCACTTGTATCTCTCAGACATTGCGTTGCTTTAGAAGTTGTAATCAAAAGAGAGAAAAGGCGTATATGATTCTTGACTTCTGTGATTATGAAGAAAAAAATGACAGTGGATGTATGGCAGACAAACCCATAATTTACAGGTTTAGAATTCAGTCATATATTCGAGTTTACCTTTGGTGAGAAATCAACATCTTCGAATGGTTCTGACGGTGAATGTTTTTCCAGAATGCCTGCCTGTTGTGGTATATTCAATTTGTGGTGTTTCATTTCATGTTTTTTTTTTTAAAATGCCTCTTTAAGGCATAATTTTGAAGTTTTCGGCTTTGTGCTTTGAGATCTATCTTGAGAGGAATATATCTGAGTGCCCCTGAGATTTGCCGGAAGGCAATGTTGTTTTACCAGATAAGGATTAATGAAGAGGATCGAAGGATTTTCGGTTAGAGCAGGCATATAGGTTGATAATGTCGAATGCGCTATTGATAGTGTAACATGAGTCCATTGTTCAGAGAAAAGGTCCTGACACCAGGAGCTACTTAGACGGGAATGGAGAAAAATGGAGCATGAGGATGAATATGGTTGACCGCCGATAAAAATACAAGTACAAAATTATTTTATTAAGGAAAATCATATGCTTGTGAGTTTTTTTTTTAATCAAGTGCGAGAATTGGAAAAGAACTTTGAAGAAAGAAACTTTTGTTTTTTCCAGATAAATAAAATATCATTGACATTAGAGATTAAAAGAATATTTTAAAATAAGGTGATATTTGGCATGCTGAAATTAGTATGAAATGTTGGTGATGAAAAATGAAATTTGTGGCAAAGATTTTGTTAAACACACATGGGGAGCGAGAAAGATATAAATGATAAAGCATGCAATTCAATTTTTATTCACAAATGATACAT
>APFE031420386.1:212919-242145 GCA_000404065.3 Pinus taeda | reverse complement strand
TATATATATATATATATATATATATATTTGTGATGTTTATCTTGAGCATATTCATATGTATTCGAACAAATGTAATATTGCGTAAAATAGAATTCTGTGAGAAATTATAGTTTTAAGTAGCAGATTTCCAATGCAAGATAACAATAATTTTTTTACTACTTTTGGTAGATTTTTTTTTTGATTTGGAAGTATGGTTCTAGAATTTTGGTTTCAACATTCAAGTACCAAGTCTCAGGTCATTCGCAATATTTTATGGCTACTAAAGACACTTTATTCATTCATTCATGTATGTCTTGTTTCTTATTTTAATTGAAGGATACTTAAAATAAGTAAAAATATCTACAAAGTAGCTCTTATTCAAATACAATAGTTAATTCATACATTTCAAAATTCAATAATTGAACTAAGCTCGAAAAAAACGCTAACTATACGACCTTATTTATTGATTTCATTATAAATTAAACAAGTGAATTGATGCATTGGTTTTGTTCGCAGTGCCTTGTAAAACGCTTATGTAATAACTATTTGGCACATGAATAGAACCGTGCATGAATAATTTCATCCTTAGTTGGATGGAAGAGTGCACAATAGGTGAATTAATTCCTTCTTCTCCCGTTTTATCAACATTTCTTTATGCTTGCAGATCTTTGTTTCATTACTCATTGCCAACAAAAACCATTCCTGAAGCAGTGATATTATTGGAGATTCTTGAAAATTCCCAGTTTTTCCAACCCATGAAAACTGCGATGAATGAAAACTATTCCCCGTATCATTCTCTCCACGTAATCTGAAGCATAGACCTAAATGATTATAAATCGGAAAAGGAACGACACATTTTCATTTTGTAACATCTAATTATATATTCATGTTGTCATCATTTTTAAAACCTCATTGTAATTTTTTATTTTTTATTATAACATAAATATGAATTAGATATAAATTGCATATATTAAATTATTATATTATAATATCAAGCGTATTAGGTTAAAAATATTAATTTAGATTTAGCTTTATAGTGTTGACATAATGATATTCTAGTATATTTGGTATTATTAGCAAAGTAGTATGGTGAATATATATATAGTTGATAATAGTAATAGCAATGTAGAATGGTATTATATGTTATATGTTATAGTATCATATTATATATATATTTCATTAGACTTAGTATTATACTATATTACTATATATATTAATATTTATATAATAATATGTATAGTAAATACTTAATAATAATATTTGGTATACAATTAGTTTGGTATTAATGTAAAATAGTAAACAAAGTTACACATATATTCAGAGGTTGAGTTACAATAATAATATAAATAAAATATTAATATAATATTATGGTAATAATATTTTTTTAGGGTTGTTTGGATCTATAGGAAAGGGAACCTTAACCACCTCCATCTTGGATTTCTTCACCTTCACATATGCATCCCAAATTTTGTCCTAAAATTTCTTTTTATGAGATCATTTTCCTAGATCACTGAGAATATATCTCCTAGTGAAAAATAGGCCTTAAAAAGGCTTTGAGCTTGGCTAGGGGCTTTGGCCACCCTTCACTCATCTACCTCAACCTCCATCCACCTTTCCATGCCTTGAACCCATAATTTCCACCTCCTAAACCTTCTCGGTAGCCTTCTTGTAGCAATGCAGGGCACCTATAGCAGCCTCCTATAACACACCTGTAGGATCTTGTTTCTTCACCAGTTTTGACATTTGCTACAATTTGGAATTAGTTTAGAAGGATGTTGAACCATAGATGTGACTCCATGATCAAGGGAAGATCTTATGCCACTCCAAATCCTCATTTCCCTTAACTGCAAAACAAAATAGTGTTAGCTTCCTTATCGCAAATTTGGCACAGATAGAAGATTGATTTATATGAAAGTGTGAGCTAGTTAGATGATACATAGAATCTTAAGTTATGGTCTGGTAGGTTAGCTTCTTGTCTGTAAGTATATTTGATAACTATATGGTTAATTTCAAGATAATTTAGTTTCCTTTCTATACGTAGCGTAGCGCTTGCCTTTTCATGAATTGATTCAATAGAATTTGCAAGTTAAAGTTAATAGAATTCCCCTTTTCATAGTCAGATTTAGATTCTAAATTGCACCTTCATTAGCGAATTTTCATTCTAATTTAGTAGGAGGAATGATCTTGGAGAAATATCAATCAAATGTCCTAGTTGAGGGTGGAATGATTATAATCCCATCTACTGTGCATATAGCATTATCACCTCAAAGTTTGTATGAACCTTGGGTTGATAAATAGAGTCGAGGATCCCTTGGGAGTTGCAGAAGTCTTGGTGCAATACCAAGGCTCAGCATTTTTTGGCGTTATTGTCGAGGAGATCTATAGGTAGATGTGATGTGTTCTTCAACATTGCTTTTTATTTTTCATACAGTTTTGAAGAATTAACATAAAATAAGAAGAGGAAATTTTTCTTCCACGCCTGGTAGGAGTAGATATAATCAAGGAAAATTCTTACCAAAAACCCCCACACCCTTAAGTAGTAAACCTTAACTCTTCTTCGATGACTCTCATCTTCCCTCTCTGACTACAGGGGAGTTAGAAGACCATGTAGGTGAGCAACCTAAAATATTTGAAGAACCTATTAGGGAAAAAGAAGAACCCACTTCACCTACCCAACGTATGGCTGAAAAAATGAACAATGAGGTTTTCCCTATCAGAGAGACTAATGGAGAGGCTAGAATGAAGAATATAATCACTACTTCCCTTCCACACTTCCATGGATTAACATCTGAGGATCCTGATACCTTCATGTTTGAATTTTCTATTGTCTATAGGACCTATGACTATGCCTCTAAGGACCAAAATTTGAAGTTATTCCCCTCTACCCTGAAGGATGCAACCTTGTGTTGGTTTATGGGTCTACCTGGGGTAGCATTAGCACTTGGCCTCAAATGAAACAAGCCTTTGATGAAAAGTACAGGGGCTACTATAGGTCCAAATAAACCAAGGAAGACATCTTTAGAATGGATCTTGGACATGATGAATCCCTAGAATAAAATGAGGAGAGATTTTAACTCAATTATATGAGGGTCAGATGCACCCTTGATCCTAGATCACTCAAACTAGTTCTTCTTTGAGGGATAAAGGAAGACATGTTGGAGACCCTCAACATGATTTTTGGGGGATATATCTATCATTTATCGTATGATGACATTAAAATTGTGTTCAAGAATCACTCTAGAGCTGCTAAAAATAAGGGTAGGGCTAGGCAAGGCTTGGCCAATTCCTCTCCTTCTACAACATCCATCAAGAATGAGATTGGGAAAATGTTGGAGGAATTTAAAAGAAATGTTGCATAGCTTTTATTTTCAAAGACTTACCAGGAAAATCAGGAGGAAACAAGAGGAAGCAAAGAGAGCCCTAGCTATTTTCTTCCCTAAATGCACTAGAGGGCACCCTACAATTGAATGCCCATTAAACATCATAGAGGTCTATTGAGTCTGTGATGAAAACCATGCCATTGATAACACCCTTCTTTTCCTAGCTTAAAATATGTATACCAAGGGGTACAAGCCTACAAGGTGAGTGTTAGCAACTCTACTTTTTAAATCAAAGGTGGCGTCAAGGACCTTGGCCATACAAACACGACATGCAAGGTGTATCTTACTCTTATTACCATCCCAACTAGAATGCACCCTTGCCACCTTGGTACTCTTCCACTCATCCATCATCGTCCACACCTCCTTCTTGGCCTTATGCTCCTCAATATCCTCCTCAACCTGTCAATCAACCATTTCAGCCATATGCTCCCCAACCTCCTTAACAGAACAAGCCATCACAAGGGTGGAGGCCTCAACTCAACCAACCTCCTGCTTTACTGCCTCCACCTCAGCCTCAACCACAACCCGCTCATCCTTATCCACCCAGGCAACCTCAAATTCCTACTCAACCCAATCTGAACCCAAATAAAAAACAAGCACATCAGGTCTATAATGGAGAGACATATTACCCTGCCTATGCTATGGAGATCCAAGAGATTAACCTTTGGTCTGGAAGAGTGCTTCCAAATACCCATCCACCATATCCACCTGAAGAAATTTAATAGGAAAAGGAATAAATTACCCCTCAAGTAAATCCACCTCCTTTTCTTGAGAGATTGATCCACCCTAGCTAGCACACCCGAGAAGATATTGAACTTCTAGGAGAATTCAAGAATCTCTGTGTTAAAATACCCCTTCTCCAGGCTATTAAGGATGTTCACATCTATAATAAGCTTGTCAAGGAGAAATTTTTCAAACACCCTAGGAGAAGAAACAGAGACCCTAATTTGATGTTGGTGAGAGTGATTTGTCCCAAATATTTAGACCCTGGAAGTCTACTTGTGGATGTGCACATTGATGGCATCATTGTCCCTTATACCCTAATTGATCTTGGGCTTCTATCAATATGATGACTAAATAAACCATGCTAAAGCTAAAACTCCAAGGAGATTTGAGAGACCACTACAGTTCTGCAACTTGCAGATAGATATATAGTACCTCCTGAGGGAGTTGTTGAGGATGTCATGGTATCCATTGACTCTTGGGAGTATCCTACTGACTTCTTGGTTATCCAACCCAAAACAAAGTTCAATGCATATCCTCTCATCTTGGGAATTGCATGGTTATCTACTGTTGATGCGTACGTTAGTTGCAGGTTGGGATCATTAAAAGAGATATTAAAAGATAAATTACAAGAGAAATTGACCACTGCACCCATAATTATGGGTCCCAACTCGGATTTGCCTTTCCATGTACATAATGATGCATCATACAAATATCTGAGGGTGGCCTTGGGGAAAATAGATGATAAGTTACCCTATTCCATTTATTTCATTAGCAAAAATATGTCTGACGTTGAGTTGAACTACACTGTAATTGAAAAAAAGCTCTTAGTTGTTGTACACCCCTTAAAAAAATTTAGGGAATACATCACCAGACACCAAACTTTTGTGGATACTGATCATCCAAATATTAAATATTTGATGAATAAGCCTGATGTAAATTCTAGAATCATTAGATGGTTGTTATTGTTACAACAGTTTGATTTGACTATCATTGACAAGTTAGGAAAAGGAAATGTAGTTGCATATTTTTTGTCTAGAATTACTATGTTTGCAGGTGATGAAGGGATGGTCAATGATCAACTTCCATATGAGAACCTATTTTCTATATCAATTCTCTCTCCCTAGTTTGCTGACATAGCTAACTACCTAGTTTCTCGGGGATTTCCTCCAAGTTTGTCATCCAGGGAGAAGAGAATAATTGTAAGGAAAAGTGCCCCTTTCACTTGGATTGGGGGAAATATCTTCAAACTAGGACCAAATCAGATTTTAAGGAGATGTGTCAGGGAAGAGGAAGTCTTTGAAATCCTCTTAGACCACCATAATGGGCCCTATGGGGGTCATTTTACTACCAAGAGAAAAACTTTCAAAGGCTTACAAGCTAGATACTATTAGCTCACTCTCCATCAAGATGTAATAAGGTAAACCAGCAGATGTGATTAGTGCTAGAGGATGGAGACACCCACACCCAGGGATAAAATACATCTACAACCTCAAGTGGCTTTAGAGCCATTTGACAAGTGGGGCATGGATTTCATTGGGCCAATTGATCCAGGATCAGGGCAGAAAATTATATCATTGTGTGCATTGATTACTTGACAAAGTGGGTTGAGACAAAGGCTGTCAAAGGAGCAATAGAGGAGAAAGTGGATGATGTCTTAAGGAAAAATATTTTCTACAAGGTTTGGTACCCAAGGGTTGTAGTCACCAATCAAGTGGCTCAATTCACATCACATCTATTTGAGAATCTCTTAAGTAAGCATAATATCAAACACAAACCATCTATTGCCTATCACCCTTAAGAAAATGCGCAAGTAGAGGTTACAAATAGGGAATTGGAGAAAATTCTCACCAAGGTTGTGAGCAAGATGATGAGAGATTGGTAGATAGATTAGTGGAGGCCACTTGGGCCTATAACACCACTTGGAAGACGACTAGTGGGTTCACACCATATGATCTAGTTTATGGGAAGAACACTCTACTTTCTATTGAGTTTGAGTATAATAATTTGAGAATGGAAACCCAATTAGACTTAGATGTCAACAAAGCACAACAAGAAAGGTTGTTCCAATTGAATGAATTGGATGATTTCAAAATGCAGGCCCTCCTACACATTGAAGTTATACAATTGAAAAGGAAGGCCTGGCATGATAAGCATATCAAGAAAAACGTTTTTCAAAAAGGGGATTGGGCATTATTATATGATTCTAGGTTCAAACATTTTTAAGGAAAACTTATGAAACGATGGTTAGGGCCATACTTGATAGAAAAATGTCATTACAATGGATCTATTCAAATCAGGACCATTGATGAGGAAGGGATCCCCTTGCTTGTCAATGGTTATAGGCTGAAGTTATATAGTAAACCTATGTCTACGGTAGAATACATCAGTACAATTAGCAAGAAGTCAATATGATTGGGAGTGTCATAACTTCCAGTCCGAAACACTCTTATATTTTTTGTTGAAAAGCAAGAAAAAAAGGAAAAAAGTCCTAGATGAAAACCTCTATGAGGCGTCTGAGGCCAAGTCTCGGGTTGAAAACCTCTTTGAGGGAGCCTAGGAGAAAAAAAGACAAGAAAACAGAATAAATATCCCTAGGTGAAAACCTCTCTTGAGGAACCTAGGGTAGGCATACAGGTTGAAAATCGCCTCCTAGGAAGCCTGTGTGTCTCAAGAAAAATGAAAAAGAAAAAGAAGAAAACACAACAAATGGATTTATACCATGTTTGCTGACATTTTTGTCATTTTGAAGGATTATATACAGTGGCAGATACCATGTGTATAGGGCAAAAATTATCAAGATTTATTTCATTCTTCCATCCATCCACTTCCTATCCATTATCTCCACTCATGTGATCACCTCTCTCCAGCATCCCATTAGCCTAAAATTAAATTTTCATCCCCTCTCTGGATTTCTACAGGAAGGACCTATAATTGCTACAAGAAGGTCTTGTGTTGCTACAGGAGGGTTTTGAAAAGCTACATAGGGAGATGCGAGGAAAATAAAAACCCAACAAGGACAATATGACCTTGAAAATGATGAATAAGGTTCCCCCATCATGGTCCATCATCCATCTATCACTCATCCATACCATTTCACAAAAAATCACTGAATTTGTCTTACCCTTGTTAAAAATAAAAAATAAGGCACAAAATCCATTATCCTAAGTTCTACAAGTCTATAGTACTCCCTCATGGTCCTAACATTTTCCTTAGGATTTGTTACAAATTCTCTCATCACCCCATGCAGATTGAAGACCTTGGGGAAATATAAAGGACCAGTACAAAAAGAAAACCTCCTCCTATAACAGCTTGTGCACACATCAAAAAAAACACTGACCTTGTTTTTTCTCATGAAGGGGGAGTGATGGAAACTTATGAGACCACTCAAAAGCATTCATATCACTCCCAGGAGGATTTTTCACCAACAATAGTATATTGAACAAAAACAAGGTACCTGCACACATAGAAAATGCAAAAGTCTATTATCATGAGGAGAAATGAAGAAATACACGGGAAATGAGCCAGCAAATCAACTCCCTTGATGCCAATGATATGGTCCAGCTCCAACATGCAAATCACTACAGCATTTCAATCATGACGTAGGCATAGGTATGGAAGACTCTTACGTCCTCCCTATGTGTGAATAATGAAAATATGTAAATGTCAAGAGGGCATGTTTTAATAAGTTGGAGGTGGCTGGTTAACTTGGCCACCCTCGGAGAGTAAACTAAAAGTTATGGTAAGCACTCATGCAACATGGAGATGTCACATCAGTAGAGTTGAGATCACAAATAATGGGTGGCGATTACAAGAAAAGTAGAAATAATTACTCATAGTGGGGACAACATTCCAAAAGAGGAAACCTTATGTGACTGCCAGGTCACCACAACACTCCAAGCCTAAAAAAAAATGGCATATTATGTACTTGGGCTCGAGTTCTTTTTCATAATCGCTCATTTCAAAAAAATTTAGGGAGAGGACAAGCTATGGGTTCCATTGAGGAGTTTCGAACCCTATTCTACAATTTCTATAGGAAGGCGCTACAAACAAGCCTGCAACAGCTACAAGAGGGACGAGAGACTGCTAAAGGAAGGTTGAGAAGGTGGAGCAGAGCCATAGGGGTTCGAATTGATCTCTAAATTACCACCTTCATCCCATACTACTTGAAAAAAATTAAGTACCACCATCTCCTTCATCCATCCATCAGATTGCATGCAAATTTCACTTCAATTCTACAGGTAGGGGCAAGCTAATTGTGAAATTAAAAGGTATTTTAAAGTAGTAGGGTAAGGGAATGTATGGAATTTTTATTAATAAGGAATCCTTAGCTCCCTTCTTCCACTGAATTACACACCGAATATATAAAATAAGTATCTCTCCCTCACGTAGTTGAGAACATAGAAAAGAGATGGGGGGAGGATTTAATAGAAGGGAGCCCTCAGATACCAAGAGAATCCACCTGCACCCTCCTATGGTAGACATTTTTAGAAGACACCAGTGGCTAGGATCCTTCGAGTTATTGAAAGGGTATGATGACGACCTTACCTTTGAATTTTCCTTGGCTTTGAGTTCACAAACAAAGGGTAGTGCCACCACTATGGTGAGGAGGTTGGATCTCTCTCTCAGCCCTAAAATAATTAGCATAGTAACAACCCTACCTTTTGGGATCAAATGGAGCACAGAAGACAAATCTATCATTGTCACTGCTAAAAAGAATTTCTTCGCTTCAAGTGAAAAGCCTGTTGAGGACAAGAATGGAGTTAGGAGGTAAATCCTACCTTATCCTTAGGATGAAGTGGCCTACCATATTCTGAAATACATATCATGCGAGGGAAGAATTATCGTGGTATATGCTTACCACTTTATATTAATTCATGAACATAGGTTCTAGGAAGAATTTCCTTTTTCTAAAAGACTTAGTGTACTATACTTCCTCCAATAGTCCATCAGGGAAATGATTCAAAAAGTGAGAGAGGGAAAACACCAACACCTAGGCCACCATGGCCTCATCAAATTGATAGTGGTGAATTCCTTGAGAAATTTGAGAATCCCTATCCTTTGGTCCAAATTCATAGACATGGATAGAGAAACCTTCATAGAGACACAAATCCTCACACCAAGTGAGAACCCAACCTGTAGTGTTGGAGGAAGAGAGGTAACACTAGAGGAAGAAGAAGAGGGAGAAAGCATAGAAGAGGAAGAAGTAGAAGAGTCGAAACAAAAGGAAAGAGAGACAAAAGTAGAAAGGAAAGTGGAAGAAGGAGAGATGAAAATGGAGGAGGAAGAATATATAGAGGTAAAGGTAGGAAGAGCATAATATGAAAATTAAGAGGGGGGGAAATAGGAAAAATCAAGTCCTAAGAATACTACTGAGCCTAGAGAAACAAATATACCCCCCAAGAAAACAAGCTTGTCTCCAGGAACCACCGAACAAGAGGTACTTGCAACTTTAGCTACATTAAGTACCCCAGGCAAACCTAAAAGGAAGAGACAAAGGAAATTCCCCCTATATTTTAAGACCATGAAGAGCACCAAGATCAAGCAAGGGATGCCACAAAGTCCCACAAAAGTACTCATCACAATTGAGGAGTCACCAAGGAAGAAATAGGAGGTAGTACAAACTGAAGGAAAAATTGAAGAGGTCACCTCTCCAAAACCCACAACAAAGACTCCTATAACAAATGTAAGGAGGCCGACCACTATATCAACCTCCTTCAAACAACTGAAGACACCAAAAACCCTCGAACAAGAAGAAAAAGGGAAGATACAAGAGGGGAAGAGTATGATATAGTAGGAACAAAGGATGCTAAAGGAGGGCCAAAATGAGCTACAGGAGGGGCATAATGTGGTGATAGTGGGGCCGAATGTGACACAATAGCTACAGGAACTAGAAACCTCCCCAAAAACATTTGAGAAGGAATTCCTAGAGCTCCAAGAGCCTAGTCCAGAACCTAGCCTAAGCTCCTACTACAAATTCATTGATGGAGGGAGGATTATTCCCCAAAATATGGAGTCCCACTTTTTTATGAGCTAGAAATAGAAATAGGAAGAACCCACAGGTGGATGAAAACTGCAAAGTCTAAGAAGGTAGAGGATGTGGGCCTCATGGAAGAAAAGGTCCTTGAAATGTGGAAATAATTAACTGAGCTAAGAATGATGGAATCTATAATGAAGGAGCAGCTATAGGTAGAAAATATGGGGTTGAGAGAGAAGTTGTAGGAGAAAGAAACCCAACTTACCACCATGGTAAGCCTCTCCATGGAATCATTACAATGTAGAAAACCATCAAATTCTTATGCACTCTTTATCAAAGAACAATGATTGCAATTCCAAATCAAAAACTGAGAACACTATGGATACATGCCCTTTCAGGATTACAAAGATTTGATTGAGTTTTGCAACCATGCTAGCACATAGGACAAGGAAAATTTGGTTGAGTTTTACATACGCAACCTCACTCTCACTGATATGAATTTTTGGGATCCCAATGCAAGATTTGGTGATACATAGTTGATGGCCTTAGCATCCTGAATGATTCATGAGGAGGCAAGAGGTGAGGAAGTAAAAAGAGTAATGGAAAAGGTGGAAAAATGACCATTATATATCAGGGCAGAGCTAGTGAGGACAATGGCTTCCATTAGAAATCATAGCATCATCTCCAATGATGTTGATTTAGCACCAAAATACCTTGCCAACCAGGAACAAGCCATCCTACATTTTGAAGGCACATTTAGGTCGTTGGGAACAAAAAGACTACAAGCCTGCCAGAGGAGATGGCATGCCTTACCCCACAACCTCTAGATCATATAATATCGCTCTCCTAAAAGGCTAAGGAATGACTTGGAGAGGACACCCATGTACAAGAGGATCATGCAAAAATTGAAGTTAAGTGGATATGACTCAAGCTCAGCCCACCCTTGCTATTAGGCCTACAGGAAGGAAGAGATGAAGAAAAAGAGCAGAAGGACTGGATATAAATAGAAAAGAATAAAGGTTTCTATCCCTAATAAGGAAAACCAAATGAGGATCTCTGGGATGTTAGGAGGCTACCAGGGCCATGAAAGGGATACACATGGATGAGTGAGATGCTTAGAGGATGAAAAAAAATTTCAGTAGGGGGGTGATGATGATGCTCGTCAATAGGTACATTATAAGGGTCATCATTCCATCCTCCAACTTTAGAACTATCTATTTCTCACATTTATTTAAATTTTTTGATATATTATGCTTAGTGAGAAGGGTAAATGATGTTTTCTATGTCATGCATCATAATATGGTTTAATTGTAGGAAATGGAGCACTTTTGAGATGATTTCTCTATAGGGGCTCGGAGTAGACAACAGGGAGAGATTCTAGGGGGTTGTCCACCTCTTTAAATCCTTCAATCAACCCAAGGTCACAACACCCTCTCTCATCAACTTGAGATCTTTGGCAACCAAGCAAGATGAGGTCATTGGTAGCCACACAAGTGCAGTTAATGACGAACAAGATCCATCATCTCGAGTTGTGGGAGACCAATATTCCTATTTTCTAGGGAGCTTCTAGTAGCTACCCTCTTTTATAAAGAAGCATGCAAAATATCTCATTAGAATTTTAGTTTTGTTTTCAACTAGGGAGATATTGATCTGAAGTACTTGGAGCTATTATTTTTTACTTTTATGTGATGTATTGGACATTGATTCAAGGATAATGAGAAGTTGCTTATTGGTTCATCACTGAGTTAGTTCCAGAGGGCTGAGACTCTTGCATTTGGACTCAACCCCAGTGGCTTATGTTCCTCTTGTGTATTTGTATCACTTTTTAGTTGAGAGTGAATATTAGTTTCTTGAATTTCATTAGAGAGTAATCCATCAAAAATCTGTGATTGGAACCTCTACCTCATATCTCTCATGGGAGCATGAATAAAAGGACTCACAACCATAGTCTAAAAATATTATGTTTATGATTTCTTCGAAGACGATTTATGTTGGTCATCTTATTTTTCATGTGCTTACTGTAGCGTAGGAGTTGATTGATTGATTAAATCAAAGGTTTTTCATAGATTAGATAGCATTTA
The DNA here is from genome assembly GCA_000404065.3 of Pinus taeda. NCBI lineage: Eukaryota > Viridiplantae > Streptophyta > Pinopsida > Pinales > Pinaceae > Pinus > Pinus taeda. The sequence goes on along the minus strand of APFE031420386.1, from coordinate 230,005 downwards.
AATTAAACTCATCTTTCCTACTACTAGTTGTTTCATTTTGTCAATGGTAAACGGGTATATTCATGTGATGATTGCAGGGTTGTTTGGATCTACAGGTAAGAGACATTCAACAAATTCATCTTTTACTTCCTCACCTTCTATTATGAATCCTAAATTCTATCCTAAAAGTTTTTTTCTTGAGATCATTTTCCTAGATCATCGAGAGTATCTCTCCTAGTGCAAAATTATCCTTCAAAGGGCTCTAAGATTGGATAGGGATTTTTCCACCCTTCACTCATCCACCTCAACCTCCATCCACCTTTCCATACCTTGAACCCATCAATTCGACCTCCTAAACATTCTCGACAGCCTTCCTGTAGCATAATAGGCCTTCCTATAGCTATACAGGGCACCTCTAGCATCATATTGTAGCACACTTGTAGCAGCGTATTACTTCACTAGTTTTGACCTTTTCCACAATCTGGACTTAGCTTAGAAGGATGTTGACCCCCAACTGTGACTCCATGATCAAGGGAATTTCTTGGGCCACTCCAAAGCCTTCTTTTCCTTCACTACAAAACAAAATAAATTTGGTTTCCTTATCACATATTTGTTATAAATAGAACATTGATTTATATGCAAGTGTGAGCTAGTTATATGATACATAGAATATTAAGTTATGTTTTGGTAGGTTAGAATATTAAGTTATGGTTAATTACAAGACAATGTAGTTTCCTTTCTGCAAGTAGTGTAGCTCTTGTCCTTTCATGAATTGATTCAATAACATTTGCAAGTTGAAGTTAATAGCATTTCTATTTTCATAGTTAGAACTAGCTTCTAAATTAAACCTTCATTAGCTAGTTTTCATCCTAATTCAGTAGGAGGAATGGTCTTGGAGAAGTATTGATCAAATTTCCTAGTTGAGGGTGGTATGAGTAGAATCCCATCTACTGTGCATATAGCACTCAGTCCTTGAAGTTTGTATGAACCCCGGGTTGATAAATAGAGTTGAGGAGACTTGGGAGTTGCAAATCTCTTGGCGCAATACCAACGCTCACCAGCATAAAGGATATAGTGAGAGGAAAGAGAGAAACTCTTTGATCTCGGGCTCCAATATCTACTCTTCATTGATTATTTATTCCCCTTTTGATTAGAAAAAAAGATGATTTTGTTCATGAACTCTAACAATAGTTTCAGAAAAATTTCCAACTATATAGTGTTCCTCTGATGGTGTTTGGATTGTAGCTTCCTCCTGAGGTAAATTCTCTGTGGTAATAGGGTAAGTTTCCAAATTCACTCCTCTCTCTGATTTAAAAGGTATGGAATTACATTCAATAGGGGAGTAAGTAGGAAGAAGAAGAGTTTTGAATTGTCATGCAACTTTCTTATTGGGATTAGGGTTAGGTTGCACAGGTAGCTAGGACCAGAGAGGAGGATGAGTTAGTAATACAAATGAGGCTCCAAACTATCCTTGAGGAAATGGGAATATTTGACTCAAGGGAGGGAGCCACTATGGCCATACCATAGGTATTGAATTAGAGGAGGACTAAAAGTGTTCCATGGAACTATGGGATTATGAATTTTTTGAGAAACCTATTAAGGATTATAAATGTTACTCCAAGTATTAAAAATTGATGATAGGTTCTGAGCTATACCTGGCAGTCAATTTGTCTCCTTACTTGATTCCTTGAATACTTCTTATAAACCTAGCAATGTTGGACAATCATTTATTGAGTGATCTTCCACAAATACCACAAAAGTTTAGAATAATAAGTGGACACACTTTGAGGGAGGGATTCTTTATGTGGTTGGAGTAGAGTATCAATAACGTTTCTTCAAATTTAGCCCACTTTTGTTTTTCCTAGAAAACATCCAATTATGAAGACAAAGAGATCATGATATCATGTTTAGAATTTTCAAACACAATACCAGATTATGCTCTTGTGGCTTCACCATTTGGTGATGCTCTCGAACTCCTCATTGAGAGCTTCTTTTAAATGCCATTTTTCTATTATTAAGGAGCTAGCTAGTATATTGTGTCAGCACATGGATGAGCATATGGGATGTTTTTATAGCACCATATAAATTAAAACCATTTGAAGGAAATAAATAAAATATGGAGGAAGGGAAATCCACTCAAAGGAAACAAAAATTGTAAGAATAATTAAGTCAAGAAGAAAACCAAATTGTGTAGGCCAACAAGGTCTATCCCTCAAGCGCCTCCCCGACATGTGCCAAGATGTTGGTTGTAGTATATATTGAGTTAATGAACCAACATTATTATGTCAATCCAGGGTTTGTAGAATTCGAGACTAGCATGATCTATGATAGAGAAAGACTCCAAATACCTACAAAACCAAACCTTATTATGTCCTTAAAACTATCTATTCACACCTTCAAGTTCCTACAAGCACTAATCAACACCCTATTATAATTATACAACTAAATGAAATTTATTAGAAATAAAATAATAACTACTTGATCACTCAAAAATATGACCTACAAAATTTTTACTGAATTGAACATCTCTGTAAGAACCAATCTCAAACCTCACTACATCAAATGAAAAGACTGAAAATGTAAATGAAACATCTTTCTATTTTAATGCAAGTGCAAAAGAAAAATGAGTTCTATAATATACATTTGCACAATCCTTTGATAACATTTCTTTGATAAATAAAATGTGCTTATTTAAAAGAAAGGACTTTTAAATATGTTCTAGTCACTCATCAATCTCTATAAAAATGTATGCACTATGACAGTGAAAACTCAATATTTCATGAAAAATGCAATAAATCTATTCAGATCTAAAAATAAACATGTACTGTAGAAACATGCGCATCAAAACCAATTGAAATCTAAAATATGTAACTTCTGGAATATTTTCCCACTACCACAACCAATAATTATAGAACAAATTCAAAGGAAATATTATGGTAATGACATTATTTTAATCACAAGAATTCATATGATATCCCTTGAATAAGTTATCAAGGGTTATAGAGCTTTGTTTTGAAGTTTTCTTTCTTTTCAAAATCTCTTTGTATAACAAACCTTTCAAACTTAGATGGATTTGACAAACTATAGATCGAAATTGAAATGTGTTCCACAAGTTTTAACCTTAAGAATCATATCCTTATTATAATAAATTTATGCATAATAACCCTTATAAGAACACAAAATTCAATATTTTACCAATGAGATGCGTACACACATAAACTTGCTACATATTAGTTGTGGTATTAAAAGCAATGAGCCATTATAGTTTTAACCCTTTCATTTTCAAGATTGATATACACAATTTTCATAATAAATGACAATTAAGTATGATGTATTGATTCACTATTGAAACACATAAATTTTAATATTTTAAATAAAAAAGTATGAATTAGGACATCCAACTTCAAAATACCAAATGATGACAACATATATATATATCTTATTCAAGAAAATGCACAAGGAAAAGGGCATGATAGGTCTCTATAATACTAGTGTAGCCCCTTATTTTTATTGTTAGTATAGCCCCCTTATTGTTATTGTTGTGCCCATGTAGTCCCCATATTGTTATTATTGTTCCCCATAAAAGACCACTATTGTTATTTTTGTTCCCTTACATTATTGTTATGTAGGCTCTGATTATATTGTGACGCCTTAGAATCCTATATATAGAAATGAGGTTTTGTCATTTGGATCATCCAAGAATTGTTCATTGGTGTACTGTAAAAGAGGTTCCCCCAAAAGATGGTTGCATAACAATTGGTATGAGAGATTTGGATTCTAGGGTTTTGTTGCTTCAAACAGGTCATTGTGGAATTTTCGCTATAGCATTATTTCTACAAATATTTAGACGTTGAAATTGCAACCACATGGAGCCAAAATCTTGGTGAAATTCGTGTATGAATTTAATATATTTTATCTCTATATTTGTGTACATTTGATTTGAGGAAGTCAGGGTTTTTGCAAGCTCCATAATTCCATCTCAAACGAGTGAACTAGGGAAAAGCGTCATAAATTTCTCTTTGAGCCTTCGATTTGAATTTCATAAAAGTGATGGAAAGAGGATGGATTGTAGTGTTTTTGTTATTATTTTTAGGGCTTAACATCTAAATCATGACATGTGGCACTCCATACAAGTTCTCTCTACTGAACTAGTCTATAATGAGGTCATCATTGGATATTGGGGATAAGTATTTCTTGAAGAATCCAACTTTGGTGTGACTTGTTCGGTTTGAAATAAGACTTAGAGGGCTACTACAATATGGAATTTTAGATCTTAGAGATTCGTAATTACATAGATACAACATTTTAAATATCTAGCTCCTAAAATGCAAGAAAAAAGTGTGTATTTTTTAAATTTTGCATAAATTTTGTTTGAAAAATCAGTTTGAAGTGAATGAAAGGGAATAGTGAAGCATATATATCATTGTTTGATTTCAAAATTCCTTGAAACAAAAAAATGTACACACCTATTAATCAACCAGAAAGACCTTTTATGACACATGAAGAAGACGAAGAAATGCAACATGATATATCAAAATTACGAGACCAAGTGCAACAAATTTCTCTCTCACAAAGAGTAACCAAAAATGAAATGGAAGCTAAGATGGATGGTTTGAAGAATGTTTTAAAATCATACATGGAAGATTTGAATAATGGTTTAAAAGCAGACATGGAGGGTTTGAAGGAAGGTTTGACAAAGTTGCTACAATAAATGCTTCCTAACGGCGACAAGGTATTAGATGAACCTCATGACGAGAACAAAAGAAATGTTAATCACAATTTCATAGAATCTAAAATTGGATTTAAGACCCACCATATTGCAAAGATCGATATGAAGTAGTTTTATGGTCAGGATCTGGTAACATGGATACTACAGATGGAGCAATATTTTGATCTCCATAATGTGCAACACACACAAAAGGTATGCATTGCAACTTTATATTTAGAGCCTAATCAGTTTCTATGGTATCGATGGCTTTGTTATCTTAAACCACTTGTCATCTAGTCAATTTTTATGGACGAAATGATAGCACATTATGAGGATACAAAGAGAAACACCTTCTTTAGACAATTCATAAATCTCAAACAAAAGGGTTCAAAGGTGGAGTAGATTGAGGACTTCCAAAAATTGAATATAAGGGTAAATGATATTCTAAAGGAGGATAGGATTGATGTCTTTAGACGGACCTTAAAGAATAACATCCAACATGAGGTTCCCCTTTGGGAACCTGATTCATTGGAGAAGGCATTCAAGTTGGAAAGAAAAATTTAAAGAAAAATTATGCAAACAAGGAAACCTAACACTCACAACTATAAAGATGGAAATGTTGTTGCTCCTATCGTTCCAAAACCCACAAGGTTGACACCAGTAAAATTGGAAGAAAAAGATCAAATGAGATTTGTTACAGTTGTGTTAACAAATACTCTAAAGGTCATAAGTGTGCTGAGAAGAAATTATTTTACATGGATTGTGAAGAGGAGGACAAAAAGGAAAAATAAACTTTAACATAAGAGGATATATAATAGGAACTAACCCTAGAGAAAAAAGAAATGAATCTAACCATAACCTGTAATGCATTGGCATGAATTGCCGCTCCTCAAACTCTCAAGATAGAAGGAAATGTTAAGAAGAAAAAGGTAATAGGGTTGATTGATTCAGGTAGTATCCATAACTTTATTCATTGTAAGATAGTTGCAAATGGAGAAACTATAAATTTCTCGAGAAAGTACTAAAATTTCAAGCTAACCATGGGGGAATATGTATTTAATAGTCCAATGCTTTCTATTCCAATGGGTGTTGCTGATGTTGTACTAGAAGTCCAATGGTTACAATCTTTGGGTATCATATTTTTTAATTTTCAAGAAATTTTCTTGAATTTTTTTTGGGAAGGAAAGGAATTTGAAATGAGGGGTATCGCAGGGAAACCAGGAAAGATAATTAGCTCTAATGGCATGAAAAAAATTCTAAATAAATAAAAATGGGGCGTAATTACACAATTATGCTCGCTAGAGGTTCAAACATCTAAATCATCTATTTCTCCAGATCTCGAAAATGTCTTGGACAATCATTCCAAGGTATTTTAGACTCCCAAAGGCCTCCCACCTATTATTGAATATGATCTTTCTATTCATTTGATTCTAGGAAGTGTTCTTCCAAATGTCAGGTCTTGCATATATCCCTATGCCCAAAAGAGTTAAATTGAATGTATGGTTGCATAAATGGTAGAGGCCGAGATAATTCAATCTAGTCAAAGTTCTTTCTCTACTCTAATAGTATTGGTGCACAAGAAGGATGAATCATGGCACATGTGTTTGGATTCTACGGATCTCAACAAGCTCACTATTAAAGATAAATTTCCTATTCCTGTCATCGATGAATTATTGGATGAATTACATGGAAAAATTTACTTCACCAAGTTGGATCTTCATTCAGGATATCAACAAATTAGAATGAAAACTGAAGACATTCTGAAAACAACAATTAGAACTCATGAGGGTAATTATGAATCTTTGATCATGACTTTTGGCCTTACCAATATAACTTCTACATTTCAAGGTTTGATGAATTCCATTTTCAAACCCTTCCTTAGAAATTTTGTGTTATTACTTTTTATGATATACTAATCTACAACAAGTCTTGGAAGGATCATGTTCAACATGTTGACATGGTTCTCAAACTATTGGAGGAGAAAAAATTATATGAAAAAACCTCAAAATTTTTCTTTGGAGTACAAGAGATGGAATATTTGGGTCTTATTGTATCTCACAAGGGTGTTAAGGTAGACCCTAACAAAATTAAAGCCATTAAGGAATGGAAAATCCCCACAACCATAAAGCATCTATGAGGATTTCTTGGGTTGACACGGTATTATCACAAGTTTGTTAAGAATTATGGGAGAATAACAACACCTATAACAACATTACTAAGAAAATGTGCATTTTCTTATACTCTAGAAGAAACTAAGGCCTTTGAACATCTTAAAGAGGCAATGGGCCAAGCACCAGTCTTAGCTATGCCATACTTCACAAAAAACTTTATTGTGGAATGTCATGCCTCAGGAAATGGAATTGGTGTTGTTTTAATGCAATAAGGAAGACCCATTTCTTTTGAAAGTCATCCAATCAAAGGAAAGTATTTACAAAAGCCTATTTATGAGAAGGAAATGTTTGCAATACTACATGCACTAAAGCAATGCCGACCTTGCTGAATGGGAATACTCTTCAAGGTAAAAACGGATCATGATAATCTTAAATAATTTTTGGAGCAAATATTATATTGAGAAGATCAACAAAAATGGGTCACGAAGATGTTGGGTTCTGACTTTGAAATCATCTACAAAAGAGGGAAGAAAAATGTTGTTGTCGATGCACTCTCAATAAAGGATGAGGACGTGGAAGAATTGATTTGTTCCATTTCTATTATCTAACTAGTTTGGATAACCAAAGCAAGGGATGAATGGAAGAATGACGAAGAAGTGTGGACACTGATTCAAAAGTTGCAGTAACATTTGAGTACATATGATACATTTAGGTGGAACAATGATTCATTATGGTACAAATGTCGCTTAATAGACCATTATAATAATTCACAACTCAAACAAAAGATTATTTTGGAATTTCTCACCTCTCCCTTAGGAGGGAACTTAGGAATTTTAAAAAATTACCACAAGGTAAAGAAGGAATTTCTTTGGGATGGTTTTAAATCTAATATTTAAAATTTTGTGGGGGAATGTTTGGTTTGCGAGTAAAATAAAGTTAAGACAATTAAGACCCCGAGTTTGTTACAACCTTTATCCGTTCCGAGTCAACGTTGGAAGGAGGTTTCAATGGATTTTATCATAGGTTTATCCAAGTCCAAAGGAAAGAGTGCCATCATGGTTGTAGTTGATAGACTTACCAAGTATGCACACTTTTGTGCATTATCTCATCCATTTAAATCTAGTACAGTTGTTATTGCATTTATGGAAACAATTCAAAAGCTACATGGAAACCAAAATATTATTGTAAGCGACAGAGATCCCATTTTCAGTGGAAATTTTTGGACGAAACTATTTTCCTGTTTGGGTACTCATCTAGCTCATAGATCATCTTATCATCCTCAATCTTATAGGAAAACAGAGATAGTGAACAAATGTTTGGAAGTATATCTTCGTTGCTTTGTATCTGATTAAAAAACATAATGGGTCAAGTGGTTACCTCTAAATGAATGGTGGTATAACACACACTTCCATACTGCAGCCAAAATGACCCCATTTATGGCACTTTATGGATATCACCCACCATCCATCACATTATCTTTAAGAGAAAATTTTAAGGTTCAACCAATGGAAGATCACATCGAGCATCAAGAAAAAGTTCTCCAAATCTTAAAGGATAACCTCAATTTGGCGCAGAATCGAATGAAACAATAGATAGATCATCATCGTAGCAAAATAAGTTTTGATGTTGTCCACTTGGTATTTTTACAACTACAACCATATAAACAAATGTCACTCAAGAAAGCTAAGAGGGATAATAAATTATCACCAAAGTACTATGGTCCTTACAAGGTGTTGCAAAATAATTGTACTATGGCATACAAATTGGAGCTTCCTACATCTTCTCGAGTGCACCCAGATTTGCATGTTTCATGCTTAAAGAAGGTTATAGGTAACAAGATCCCACCTCAAACAATATTGTCAAAAATTAACGAGGAAGGGAAAATCATATTAGAACCTGAAGCAGTCATGTAAGAAAGAACTTGGTAGCTATGAAATTGATAAATTTCAGAGTATCTCATCAAGTGTAAGAACTTACCCACTAAATATTCCACATGGGAGAATGATATTTTTATACAGAAGCATCCATAACTACTTAAGTATTGAGTACGCCACTGTTTTGAAGGAGCGGGGTAGGTTATGTCTCTATAATACTAGTGTATCCCATTATTATTATTATTATTAGTGTAGGCCTATTATTTTTATTTTTGTGCCCATGTAGTCCCCGTATTGTTATTATTGTGCCCTTAAATTATTATTGTTATGTAGGCTCTGTTTATATTGTGACCCATTAGAATCCTATATATACAAAGGAGGTTTTTTCATTTGAATCATCCAATAATTGTTCATTTATGTAATGTAAAGGAGGTTCCCCCCTTGAAGAGGATAAATTTTAAGTCATTGACCTATCTATTTGTGAGTTGGTTGTGTAATAGGAAACGAGCTAGATTCATCGGCCCATCCAACTAGCACGTTCCTCCTATAAAATATTTAAATCATAGAGTAACAAGCTGCAAAAAAATTGAAATGTAAAACTTGGCACAATATCCCCATTAGAAAATAATCATTCTTCACTTTACATTGAGCTCGGGCAGGTTCCCATGACCACAAGGAGTGATCTGTTAGAAAATTATATATTACAAAGAAATGGAACACAAAATATTGCACAAACAAAAACACAAAAAACACATAAAACAAGAGAGACACAAATATATGTGGTTCACCTTATTTGGGCTATGTCCACAGAGAAACAACTGGTCCTTCCTTTTATATTATCTAAAAAAAATGAAGAGATACAACCTACAACAAATCCTCTGTAATTTCCTCTTCGCTCTCATGCAGTCTCTCTTTCTCGCTCAGAATACACATATGCACAATCACAATACAATTCGCTCATATGTAGTGAGGCATTGCCTTCTAGGGAAAAAGACCCTTAATTAAACATACCTTCTACCATCAAATCATTTGCCTAATGAACGACTCAGATTGAATATGAAATTACAATATTTTACAAGGAATTTTTACGTCTATTTTTTTCTGCATGGGCGTTGTCCCATAACACCAGCAATGGGGGGGGGGGGGGGCTCATAAATCATCTTCACCCACCCTGGACACCATTGATGCAAATAAATTGGTGGCCACCCTGTTATGAATTGTAGTTCAATGTGGAAATGCCTCTGAATAAAGAAGATAATCAAACTCCACACCCAACAATCTCCCACTTAGAGACTGGTTATTGCAACTCCACCACTGCTTCATTTGATGGACAATGCTTCCACTTTGGACTTAGTTGTTTCTTGTCTTCATAATCATACTTGAAGACTAATTGAAAGTAAGGGGAATCTGATTTTCTTCCTAGTTACCACTTTTGTTAACATATTTGTAGGCTTCAGGTTAGTGTGTATCTTTTCCAACTTCAATTGTCCATGTTCCAACACTAACCATATGAAAAGGTACTTGAGCTATATATGTTTAGTCTTGGAATGAAATGATTATTTATTTGCAAGATTAATGGAACTCTTGATGTCACTGTGTAACCTTCCCATCTCCTGCTTCTAACCCAATTCATCCATAAACCTCTGCAACCAAATCATTTATTTACTAACCTCTATAGCAGAAACATACTCTTCTTTCATCATTGATAGGTCAACAACACTCTGCATTTTTTAAACTTAACTAATAGTTGTTCCACCTAAAGTAAACACATACCATGTGGTGTTCCTCCTATTATCTCTATCACTTGCCATATCTGCATCATCATATCCTCGTAGAGAAATATTTCAACCACCAAAGAATAGTTCTTGATTTGTAGTACCTCTCAAATACCTGAGAATCAACTTCACTACCATCCAATGTTCTTTTCCTGGATTGTTCATGTACCTGCTTACAAATCCCACTACATGTACAATATCAGGATTTGTGTAGACCATTGCATATAGTAAGTTTCCAAGTGTCGATGCATATGGAACTTTGGAAATATAATCCATCTCTTCCCGAGTCTTGGGACACATCTCCTTACTTAGTTTGAAATGGCTAGCTAAAGGTGTACTAATTGGTTTTGCATTCTGCATATTAAATCTTTCCATCACCTTTTGTATGCACTCACTCTGAGACAATGTTAATTTTCAATTTTTCCCATCTCTAGTTATTCTCATACCAAGAATTTGTTTTGTAGCACCCAAATCTTTCATTGCGAATGAATTTTCCAATTTTCCTTTGAGCACATTTATTTCCTGCATGTTAGACCCTGCAACAAGCATGTCATCTACATTAAATAAAAATATAATATAGTTGATGTTGGCACTGATGTCAACCAGACTGGCAAGAATGTGTGTTGCAACAAATGCATGGCATAGAAGGATTTCTATGGTTACTGTAGGCTTCATGTGGAGAATCATCATGGTGGGTGTGATTTCATCTCTCCAAAAGGTCAATGATTGAGGAAGTTTGCAGTCATATTATAGGAAGTAGAAGGACTCAAAGCCTACATTAGACACTCTCCATTGGAAAGTGGTATGAACAACATTTCCAATGATATGTGGATGTCCAAAAATGGACTCCTAGATCAAAATATATGGTCTGCTGAAGTTTCAAGGATTTGAAGCCTTAGGAAGGAAGGAATATCAGAGATCTCAATATTTGACGTCCAACATAACAACACATTGCAATATCGGAGGTCCAACACATCGTGCATCACAATATCAAAGGTATATCACATTGCGCATCACAATATCAGAGGTCTGATACATCAGAGCGGGTGGTATCAGAGGTTGGAGGAGCATCGACACTTCAGAACATCGACGTATCGCATAATCAGAACTTCTTAAAGTGAGAACCTTTAAAAGGTTGCGATATCATAAAGTGCCAATATTATTAGAAAGTGTCGGGGAACACAGATAAAGGATTAACTAAGGATTTCATTGCAAAACCAAAGGTTGATGGGCCCTTTTCTCTCTCCTCTAGTGGAACACATGGTAGTGTATGATTGGCTTCGATAAAGACAAATGGAGGCATACGATTGGTTCCGATAAAGCTAAAGTGGCATTTGATGTCAACATGATGTGGCAGTACGATAGGACACATGTCAAGAAGTTTTGGTGTTTTGAGGGGCATAAGAGTATAAACTTGGATAACACATGTCACCACTCATGAGGTGCCACGTGGACTGATGACATCATATCAGATATCAGCGTATCAGAGGTTGAGGATGTCAGAACTTTAGAACAATTGGTGTTTGAAAAAATTATGATGAGAGGGGCTCCGATATTGGGTTGTCACATGGCATCCAGAACACCACTAAGGCCACCACGGTTGATCGCTATTGGCACTAAAAAGTGGGGAATTCAAGTGGTTAAGGGGAAACCAATAGGCGAACTGGCAGAGTAACTAAAGAGGAACATTGTGGTAAAAGACATGGCCTGATCAGAAGCACTCACAGGAATGAAATAGATATATTTTTCTCGGACATCATTCAGTTGTTCCATAATGTTATTTTTGTAATTTTATGCATTTTAAAGAAAGGAATCAATTTTTTTTACAATGATTTGGACAACAGAGTCTTCACACGCCATGAAAATTAGTCGATTAGACAGCTGGAGCTCAGCTGAGATATTTTTCAACTGTTTCTCAAGATCTCCCTCTCATTATAAAAAGGGGCAAGAAACACTTAAAGAAGGTCTAGAATGTTTGGAAAGAACCCATGGAAAGGACCTTTTCCTGGTTTCATGAATATAATGCTATGAATCTCGATATATGTATGTTTCTCAGAAAATTAATGTGATATTTTTGGTGATTCCAACTTATTGGATTGCAGTATGTTCATCTCCCTTCGTGTTTTCCTATATGTTGAATATTCTTTTCAGATTTCATGTCAAGTAGCTACCATATATATTTCTTATTAGATGTAAATTCATTTCGATCAAGTGATTGATGGATAATGCCTGTATGGATGTGGAAATTAAGTCTTTAAGAATTTCTCCATGTATCTTAGCATTCCATAGCCATTTCCTTTCTCTCATTTATCTCTAAATCCAGATATACAAAATTATTAAGGTCTAAGCTCCGTATGATGGATTTCTCCTCTACTCTCTTCTACAATTACATCTGTCTTAACAACTCATTTGCTACAAACTCTCAATATGATTTGTCCACCACCGATTGAGGATCATTTCCTGTGTATTCCTGCGGGTGTGTTGGTTCATACCTTGTATCTTTATGAATGGTTATGAATCAATCTTATTGAATTACATGCAAAACTATGGTGTTACAAGTCCTTAAGACAAATTTGACAACACTAATTAGGATGTCATAGGCACTGGTCTCATATCAACCCAGAGACTATCTCTAGGAGTGAAAACATCTTTATGGCACCACTGTTGGGGAACAAATTAGAGAATGTTTCTCGTGGGTATGACATTCATACACTCTTTGATAATGGGAGAAAAGATGTGTGGGTTGTATATTTGTCACCTTAGTGACTCCACTGTCAAAATCACAAGTTCATCACCTTGGCTTTTAGGAGGCCCCATACTTGCTCAGATACCTCTCAGCAAAGAATGCCATCTATATTTGATCCAAAAATACTAATATTCGGAAGGATTTGGAAGGAAAAAAATCGCCAATACTGATGCTATTGTCTCCTCATTTCCTGAAGCATCCTCATCCAGCTCACAAAATTCCATAATTCATTGCTCCGATTTTTCTCCTAGAGTCTTAGTATATCCTTCAAAAATTGGTCCACTACTAAGTACCACCTCCCTAGAATTAATATGTTAGGTTGCAATCTATAAGACCAAATTCAACAATTTAAGTAGTTCTAAATTCAATGACTCTCGCCGACCATTCATTAATGGAGCAAGATTCGCACATGCGCAGAAACATAGGAAGCTTTCAGATACTGATAGCCTCATTGACAATATTATTTGTTACGATCTTTGTTACAAAAGCTCTCACAGTGACCAATAATGGTCAGGATTTCAATTTTCAAGATAGAGATACTCCACGCTCAGTGGCTAGTAGTTCAACGCTTCAAACACACGACATATTTTGAACAACGTAGAGCTTTGAGAGAAAGCAACTTTAATCATAGTTTTCAATGCATTCAATGCACAACTGAAGAGAAAACTACTCCATTGTTTGAGCCTTCAAGTATGTCGAGGCTCTATCTAGGCGCATCAAAGTGGACTAGTTCCTTCTTCAAGTCGGTGCTTAACTTTGATTTCTTGGACCTTTAGGGTGTAACAGAGACAAAACACTCAAATAATGGGACTTGAGTGAAAATTCTGTTGTTTATAGAGAAATGTTCGAATCTCAAGATCTAAGGCATCAAAAAGATAATTTTTTGTACACCCTACAACTCTTCGTGACATTTGGCGATGAACATGAGCACAAAATATCAAGGTGAAGACTTGATTTGAAACCAGAGAAATAAAACATAGATGCTTCTAAGACAGGATGACAAAATTCCTCACCGAGAAATGGTCATGGGTTCGTGCCTTCGCAATACTTCTGATGTCATCGTTGCGAAGGGCCGAGTGACTTTCTCAACATATTTTCTATGTCCATCGAAATAAGGAACATAGACGAATACATGCTGTTGCATCTCCACAGTCCATAGAACACTTCCATTTTTTTGCCATGGTTGATACGCTGATCCCTGGTATTCCTAACGATATCGTTTAGGAGGACATATTCCCTCGCCTGCCATGGCACGCTCGTTCCCTTCTCATTGCCTTGAATAGAGCCTGGGCGAATGAATTAGACACCATTGGAGTACAAGGCCATAATTGATTGAACCTAATGGAACAACGCATTGCCAAACTAACCTGTTTGAAGCATCCAATCAAATGTCATCTTGCAGTGGAGAATTATGAATATGAAGGTCAGTACATACGAGATGTGGTCGCCACAAAAATTTTCGACGGCCAATGGAGGAATGTTCCCCCAGTCAATGACAACACAAGATATAAACACATTTTTGTAGTTGTTGATGAAACAATGTATGTTGCTAATTCCGTGGGAACTATTATTATTGCTTTAGATGTTGGAAGTGGTTTATGGCAATGGAAGTCAGTATATACAAATTACAAAGCTATTTCACATATATGCCCATCAGGCAGGGCTGTAAGTGGCCTTTTTTCAATTAACTATCATCGCAGAAATGGCACTGGTTATTTTGACATAACTGATTTAATTGGTGTGGGAGAAGCAAGGGATATATCCAGGATGAGAGTCTTACATATCACTCCACCAATTGCTTTACCCAGCCATTCTTTGTGCATGTGAGGTACAGGTTGTATTTCTTTTGATTAATGGATTACAACAATGGTGTCTGGTTTTATGACCTGAATCAGAGATCACACACATTTAAGACAAAAGTGTTTTACATAGATATATTTTTTGCAGAATTCGGATTTTTACAGGGCTTAGAATAGAAGAACTCTGATAGGGCATGAGCAACTGATAGACAGAAAAACAACCTTGAATAAAGACATGAATACAATGCATATACATTCAACATATGAACTAGCAAACATAATAGAAAGAGATTCAATGCATATACATTCACAAAATGAAACGGTCTGCTAGAGTACCCAGGTGCAGCAGAGCAGCATTAGTATATTTCTATAAATAGGGAAATGACAGACAAATTCTAGAAAGAATGCAGCGCTGACAATCTCTGAAAATTCCCACGCCTAATGGCAGCTCTGATACCATGTTAAGACACACAAATGGCAAACACAAAGTGTAAATGATAACCATGAGTGTGTGTCTAGTATTGACAATGATATACATTTATAGTACATTTGTGCGACCATTGGGTTCCACATCCCAAGGTCTCTTGGACTCTCACGGCTGTTCACACTCTACACCAACCCATAGAGGATTATGTGTCTAACAATTTTTATAAAATTAATTCATTGATTTTATTTATTTAATTTTTTTTTTTAAATATAAAGTTAAAAGGTTTATATATATTATGAGTTATTAATTCTTTTTATAAAATATGTTAATAACTTGAATACAAGGAATAGTTCATACAACTTTAGTATATATATATAATGTTTTTCTCTTGATTTCTTTAATATAATATAATTTTTCTCCGGTAATAATATAATATAAATGGATAAACTATTTTATAAGTAAATTTATTTTATATTTTAAATTAATCATTTTATATTGTAAATTTTGTAAGGTTTAATTTAAAGGAAGAGTTTTCTCAAAATTAGTTTAAATTCTAAAATATTAAATGAATTTTTATTAATAATATATACTGAAAAATAAATAAATATATTGTGTTTAGTCATTAAAATGAAATGGTGTTAAGCATTCAAAACACTTACTACTAATCCTCTTTATATTACCCAAATTGTTAAAAGAAAAAAAAATTCATAATAAACTTAACTAAATCTACAATCTTTAATTTAAATTTATTTCATTTATTAGTTATAAAAAGAATTAATATATAGTCCCAAGGGTTAGCTCAGTTGGTCAAAATCAGTGTCTCGCCATCGGGAGGTCACAAGGTCCATTCTCCTTGAAGCCCTTGGCGTCAGGCCTAGCTAGTGGGCCGCAAGGCTAGATTCCCTTCGGGGTTGATCAACCCGGATTTTTCCATGGACTAGATTCCCTTCGGGGTTGATCAGCCCAGATTTTTCCATGGAAGTAGCGCCACTCGTTGACCAGGGTGTCTGTGAAAAAAAAAAAAAAAAAAAAAAAAAAAATTAATATATAAGTTAAATATATATACATTTTAGAAAACATGAAACAATATTCTTAACCATGGAGATTCTCCCCCTCTCTACCATGAAAAATGTTAACTTGTAAAACAATTTTGTTACAATATAATGGGCCAATACCATGTATTATCAAACTAAGATCTATCAAATATTTATCATTTACCACAAGCATGACAATATTAATGAGAAAAAGGTTATGGTAATCAAATCCAAAAAGATTGATTATTTTGTGTATGATAATAACATCTTGGTGGAAGTGACTTCTTGTAATATCTTGGAATCAATCTACATCTCAAGCTTAACTAGAACTACAAAGATTGATTATTTTGCGTATGATAATAACATCTTGGTGGAAGTGACTTCATGTAATATCTTGGAATCAATCTATATTGCAAGCTTAACTAGAACTATAATATTGAGAAAAGTATACATAGAACATGAAAATCTTATTTTGGCTTTGAAAACGATTATAAATCAATCGTCTTTAACAAATGAAAAACAACCCCTCCTTGAGATTTGCTTCACTCTTATTATCTTATATGGGTGTTATTTTTTGATTTGTAGCATCTCTAAATAATCATGAAGAAAGATCCACCAAATCCAAAAATGTTT
>APFE031420386.1:195826-211962 GCA_000404065.3 Pinus taeda | reverse complement strand
ATATATTTTGTAAATTAGTCTAATTCTATTATAGTACAAAAAACTTCAGAAAATTACAACGAGGCATGCCTCAGATATCACCATCATACAGAGATGGATTTTGCCCATTGTTACCCATATCCAGCCAGGTATTTGTCCTGCCCCAGGTTTGGGAGACTCGCCTGCTCTTACAAAACTCTATCCAGTGAAGAGAAAAACCAAGCAACCCAGACATCTTCCCGATTACAGACTTCAAAACCAAAATCCCAATAACCGACCCAACAACCATATTTCCTGACTAGATATTCGGCCATAGAAACCGCAAACAGAAGCACATTATAAGAACTATGATTATCCTGCAAGGGGCTGAGCAGAGCAGCAGCATTACAAAGAGAGAGAACATTGTAAAGACACAAATCTTGATCAACCAGATAAACAAAATGACTATGCCATACCCTCCGTCCGATGGTCCGAAAAACTAGCTCAATCTTCCACAGAGGTAGATGGCACCTCTTCCACCACCCTGCAAGCAAACTAGTCCGGCTCGCTTGAGTCTATATGAGGCGCGTCGTCTTTGGTTGGAGCGCTTGGACCCGCCACGGCTCCCGCTGTTGCCTCCGACAAGTTGCTCTGACCCGGCACCGAAGCAGGAGGCTGAACTGCTTGACAAACATTCTGGGCAGGAGGCAGGGCTTGTTGACCCAAGGCTGAGGCAAGAGGCCTGTGCTCTGCTGTAGCTGGCGAAGGAACCCCGCGCTCGCATTTCTCGATTTTGACAACTACATAGTAAGTGTTGGAGTCCAGAAGGCAGGGGAAGCTGAACCTGGTTGTAGGATGGGAGAGGTGATCACATACCGAGGCTCGAGCTCGCCCCCGTCCTCTCCCTTGTCTGTGCCGAGCACTGCTAGCATCACCTGACGACGAATCGGAGGAGCGAGGTGGGTTGGCTCGTCCGCTTGCCCCTCCACGAGACCCGCCACGGTGGCTACTGAGGCGAAGCCTCTCCCGAGGCATTGCAGGCCCGAATGGACAGGGAGGTGGCTTGGGAAGCTGGGAATTGACTGGATATGGTGAAGCTGATGAGCTGAAGGCGGAATGGTGCAATATGGCCAGAGAGCTAAAGGAGAAACAGGGAATTGCAGGGGAAAATCACGAAAACGGACCTGGGCTAACTGGAGAGCGGGCCAAGGTTTGGAATTCCAACAGCAATGGAAGGAGAGCTCAGAGACAAGGGAGGGATGAACCAAGAGCCGGCTTGACTCTTTGCAGTGCTTTCCTCTCTGCACATAACAAAGCAAAGAAACCCAGAGCCGAATGAAAAACAGAACGACCAACAAACAATGCATTACCTTCCCCATTGCTCTGTAGTTATACTGATTTGTCGCACTTCGTGCCATGTGTGACCCTATGTCTCGCAACGGCTTCCCGGAGGATGGAGTTGCAGAACGCACGTGAGGATGAATTGCCGGATCGGCTCGTCTGCGATGAATGATGCTTCTGGATTTTAATGCAAGGCAAGAGGGGTGGCAGGCCTTTAATGGGCTTGTACAGGTGGCGGGACTGGGCCGCCACTTGCCCAGTGGGAAGCCCGCCCTCGTACCCCTTTCATCTGCTCTCACCCGCAGCCGAGAGATGAAGATCCTGGAGCACCAACATGTGGCAATCCTTTTGAAGTTGTGTATCCTTTTCATCATGGAGAGTGCCTGAGTAGTGAGGACCATGCGATTTACCCCTTGGTTTGCTAGTCTATCTGCTACTTTGTTGGCAGTACGCCTAACATGTTTGAAAATGATACTGTTAGGGCGTCGTAGCCTCTCTTCCAATGTTTCTAGCCTTTTGAGGAGTCTCCAGCTGGAGGCTATTTTTGCTGCTGAGGACCCTGCTTGGATTCTAGTAGCTGCGTTGATAAGTATTAGGGAATCTCCTTCCACTTCCAATGGATAGAAGTTGTGTTGATCAGCCACACAGATTCCGTTCCACATTCCTTCCAACTTCGCCATGTTGTTGGTATTTGTTCCGGTCGATCCATAATAGATGTGTTCCACTGATCCTTCTGTGTTTCTGATGACTCCTCCATACCCTGATGGACCCGGGTTTCCCTTAGCAGCCCCATCAAAATTAAGTTTGAAAGTAGCTCTTGCGGGGGGTGACCATTGGGAGGGGGAGGTGACCTTGGGAGGATTTCTGTGAATATCCTGCGGGGAATAGGAGATGTTGAGGTTCCAGGAATTCCAGATGCTTCTTTCACGAGGTGAAGTAGGCCAGTCATTTTCTGTCGAAGCTCTAAGCGCCAGCGTTTCTTGTAGATTATACTTCAAGAGTAGCCAGAGGATTTCTGCGGATCTGCTCCTGTTGTTGAAGACTCTATTATTTCTTTCCTTCCATAAAGACCAATATAGAAAACCTGGAATGAGGTTCCATAGTGAGTTCAAAATGGGGCTTTGATAGGGCTGCTTGGGCCAAGTTCTAAGAATGCTTGCTATGTCCCCTTGCCTGTCCCTTACTTCATTATTGGAATGGTCGACTCTATTCCATAGCTGAGCAGTGAGTGGGCACGTCTCCATGAGATGAGTGATGGTTTCCTCCTGGGTGGTGCAATTGGGGCATCGAGAGGGGCCTATGAAGCCTCTTCATTGAAGATTATCCCATGTGAGAATGCGGCGTTTGCTTAGGAGCCATAGGAAGGTAGATACCTTGGGCCATAATCTTGGCTGCCATATATGAGTCCATAATTGATCCTTGTCATTAGTGCTATGGTCATAGCATATGGTATAGGCCTCCTTGGTGGTGAAGATTCCTCTTGAGGTGTGGCCCCATCTCAGTTTGTCCTGCTTAGAAGAGGGAGTAATTTTACTTTGAAGTAGCTCCTGGTCTATATCAGCATAGGTCTCTCCTTGCCAATCTGTCTGCCATGAGCTAGCTGGTTTCCAAGATCGGAAATCTTGTGTTTCTTGTTGCTCCCAAAACTGAGAGACTTTAGATGTATTAGATTGTTGCATATGGTGCCGCCAGTGCGGTTTGTGGAAGATCGTGGCAAGTTTTGGCAATTGCTGCCATGAGTCCTCCCAAAACCGTGCTGAGGTCCCCGAGTGGATCTCCCAAAAACTGTAAACCTGTATGAAGGCGCAATGAATTTTAGCCGAGTTCCAGATCATGGATCCTGTAATGCTCGGACTAAATTGGATGAGCTCATCCCACTGACTTCCAGGCGCGTATTTAGCTTGCCATAACTTTTCCCAAGGGATGTGCGGCTTTACGAGCTAGTTCCACCATATTTTTGCTCCCCTTGTGTTGTTACTTTTTATGGGGTCCCTTATTCCTAATCCACCATTGGCTTTTGATTGACATACTTCCGCCCATTTGACAAGGGCCCATTTTCTGTTGAGTCCATTAGAGCCCCATAGAAAGCCCCGTTGGAGGTTACGGATGGCCTTGAGCACCCATTTGGGGGCTGCTAGAAGGGAAAAAAGATACAGGGGCATTTCTTGGAGGACCGATTTGATTAGTGTGAGACGACTGGCTATGTTAAGCGATCTGTAGGTCCAAGATGAAAGTCTTGCTTCCAATTTATCTAGAAGCATGCGCCAGGAAGCATGCTTGAGAGCCGATGCCATGAGATGAGCCCCCAAATACTTGGACGGCAGAGCAGCAATAAAGAAACCCAGAATACGAGCAATATTACGCTGAGTGGAGACAGGGGCATTGAAGAAGAAAAGCTGGGATTTGGAGGCATTGATCGAGGTTCCAGAGGCTTCAGAAAAAAGTGAGCGCAAGGATTTGAAGGCTTTAGCTTCTTGAGAAGAGGGATGACCAAAAAGCATCGTGTCATCCACAAATTGCTGATGAGAAAACGGATTAAGACTGTGAAGTGCTAAACCTCTGACTGCATTGGAGGAAACAACATGATGGAGGAGGCGGCTGAGCCCTTCCACCATAAGAATGAAAATGAACGGGGAGAGGGGATCCCCTTGGCGAATGCCTCGCGATGGACGGAAGGGCATGGACGGGGAGCCATTGAGGAGAACTGAAAAATAGGGGGAGGTTATGAGGTTCATGATCCAGCGAGTCCAGGTTGCACTGAATCCAAAGGCTAGCAGCATTTGCTGGATATATTCCCAACTGAGCTTGTCAAAGGCTTTAGATAGATCAAGCTTCATTATCATGCCCGGTTTTTTGAGTATTTTTAGAGAGTGGATCACTTCATTGGATAAGATGATGCCATCCATAATCTGACGACCCTCGACATAACCTGTTTGTTCCGTAAGGATTAGCAGAGGGAGGAGAGGTTTAAGTCGATTGGCCACAACCTTTGAAATGAGCTTGTAGATGACATTACATAGGGCAATTGGCCGGAATTTATCAGGCGTGTTAGCTTCTTCGCTTTTGGGGACAAGAGCAATGAATGTGGAATTGAGGGAGGGAAGGACCCAGTGCATGGAACGAGATTCTTCTACCAAGTCCCACACTTCAGCGCTGATCAGATCCCAGAATTCATGAAAGAAATTAGAGGTAAAACCATCAGGTCCAGGTGCCTTACCATCTTTGAGTTGCGCCATAGCTTCTTCAACATCCTGCATGGTGACCTGTTTTAGGAGATTTTGATTTTGATCGTCAGTGATTATCTTTGGGACATGCTGAGTGACCGATTTGATGGCAACTTCGCGACTTCCTGGTTGCTCTTTGAGTGCTTCCTGAAAGTAATCTTTGAATTCCTTCTCAATATCTTCATGCTTTTCTAATCTGTTTCCCTGACTATTGTTGATGAAGGCTATGTTATTATGCATGCGGCGTTGGATGGTGGATTGGTGAAAGAATTTTGTATTCTTTTCGCCCTCTTTTAGCCATCTGATACGAGATTTTTGCCTCCACAGGATTTCCTCCTGTAGCCTCCGGGCTTCTAGTTCCATCGAGAGGGAGTGCTCTTTGTCGGCTAAATCATCTGTCCTTCCTTCTGTTATGATTGTTTGCTGAAGATCGCACATGTTCTGCTCCAGAGTTTTCCGTGCTTCCAAAATGTTACCAAATTTTGATTTATTCCAGGCCTTGATTGCTTGCTTGAGGTGTCTGAGCTTCTATTGAAATTGATACATTTTTGCCCCTGCAGGAGGAGTAAAGGACTTCCAGACATCTTGCACCATTTCTTTGAATTCTGGATGAGTGAACCAGAAGGACTCAAATCGAAAGGGGCGATTGGATTATTTACCTGGACTTGTCCATTGGAGCATAATGGGCCAATGATCAGAGCCTCCTTGGGGTAGGATGGAAGCGTGAAGCTCTCCGCCCATATAAATGGCGTTATCTGAAATGAGGAAGCGATCTAATCTGGACGCGATATGGTGAGGTCCCCTTCGTTTGTTTGTCGAGGTGAACAATCCGTTTGAAGTCTGTATATCAATGAGCTGGTTGGTTTGTATGAACTCTTTGAGGCCTGTGCTGTCCTCTTCTAATTTCATCCGTCCTCCCTTTTTTTCCTTAAGATTAGTGATGATATTGTAGTTGCCCCCACTTATGCAGAGAGGGTGCTGTCTAGTTGAGTTGAGTGCTGTAAGTGCTTCCAACACTTCTAATTTTTGATGCAAGTCCTGCGGGAAATATGTATTGGTAAGTAAACCATGCAGCTCCGTTCCAAGGATATGAAATGAGGCTTGAATAAAATTGCGCGAAGCATGAAAATCCTGTAGAGTGAGGTTCTGCGGATTCCAGACTATAAAAAGTCCCCCTGAGGCTCCTAGCCCATCTACTGAAATAGATCTACTGCCAGGCCAGGCTTTGCGGA
The DNA here is from genome assembly GCA_000404065.3 of Pinus taeda. NCBI lineage: Eukaryota > Viridiplantae > Streptophyta > Pinopsida > Pinales > Pinaceae > Pinus > Pinus taeda. Next base: position 206,207 of record APFE031420386.1, on the reverse strand, counting down.
GGATTTTTTCAAGAAGGACATTAGTACTTTTAGTTTCCTGTAGAAAAACAATTGCTGGTTTCTCTAACTGAATCATGTTTTTTAACATTCTGTGTTTTGAGGGGCTATTGAGCCCTCTCATGTTCCATGAGATGAGCTTCATGAGGAACTATGGTGTTGGGGTTTGTAGAAATTTGTCAACTTTGGGAATCGCCCCGATTCCATTAAGATCTCGCCCAGAATAATGGTTCGTTGTAGATCAGTCTTGCGTCCTCTTTTTTTTGTTTCTTTGAGGATTTTCTTTCTGTCCCACGGACTGCCTGCTTGTATGCCCAAACATTTATTATGTTGTGCTTTGGTGAGAACCCCTTCCAGTCTATCTATTTCCCAGGGAGGTATGGAGTTGTATTCTTTCTGCTTACATGCTGCTTCAAGTTTGAGGATATCCAACCCATCTAGAATCACCGTTTCTGGATCTTCCTCCATAATGATGGGGATGTTCTAAGGATCATCTGAGCTTCCTTCTTGCAAGCTTAAAGCTAAGGCCGCATCCAGGTCCATGGCTGAGGGCTGAAGGTCCATTGCTGAATCCGAAATTTTCTCTTCCAAGGAGGGAGGGAGCTTTGAGGGCGAAGGGGCGGATGGATCCACCTGGGGATTGGGATGCTTGGAGGAGGATGGAGGGGCATGAGTAGCCTGAGAGTCTTGCGAGGGCTTATCAGAGGTTTCACGAGGGGTGAGGATTTGGAAACGGTTCTGGGATTCAGGCTTTTTGGGGCTGGAGGGGGCAGTTGATTGTTTTTTTGCATGCCTCTGGCAGGAGGTCACGTTTGTGAAGCCATCAGAATCTTTAGTAGCTTCGTTGACATCAGCTTGGGCCTGAGTATTCAAGGGGCATTCCCTAAAGAGATGGCCATGCTCATGGCATTTACGACAACGAAAGGGAATGTGTTCATAATCTAAAGGTTGAAGCCACTCAAAATCATCATGGAAGAGACTTACCGTGTCTGCAAGAGTTTTTTTGAGCTGCATTTGGACGCAGATCCGGGCATAGGAGGTGAATCTTCGATTTTGGGTTTCCTCTGCTACTTTGATGAAGGTGCCAATGATGTTACCAATGTCCTGTAATGTTTCTTCTTTCCAGTATTCTGAGGGAAGGGAATACAAGCGAATCCAGACTGGAGCGTGACTGAGATCCTCCGTATCTGGATTGAATCTGGGCTTCCAGTCACGAAGGAAAAGACCCGAGGAGTTGAAGAAGTATGGGCCTCCTTCGAATACTCTGGTTTTGTCCTCAAAGCAGTGAAAAATAGCTGTGAAAAAGCCTTTGGGACCTAATAACAGGGAGACTTGTCCTTTGGGCTTCCATTTTGAGTCGATCCACCCGTGAAGGGCCTTCTCAGTAGGCCAGAAACCCAGAAACTTGCCAATCAGTGCATGATCTTTTAGGTACTGTATTTCGCCATTGATACGATGGCTTGGTAGCTCTACTTTGATTCTTTCCTTAGCTTTTGGAATTCATGTGGTTGACGTCGCCTTTGGTTGTGACGCATCCAGATCTGTGTCTTTTTTGTCATGAGCGCTTGGGATGTCCACATTGGCATTGTTCTGTTCCTGGCTTTGATCGTGTATAGGGCTCTGAACTCGTGTAGCGGATTTGCCAGATGAGAACAGGGGAATAGATGACGCAGTATAATCCGCCGTTCGTGATGAAGAGGGTGGGGGAGGAACGGACCCCGTCCCTCCTGCCGGACTTTCGATACTTAGTTAACGACCAAACCAGTGATGATTGGAGATCCAGCTACACCGTGCAGGAATGTAGTTAACAGGTTGCAGAGTTGCAGGTCTGTACATCTGCTACAGAGGGCAGAGCTGCGGCTGCTAGGGTTCCATGGGGTTGCCCATATTATGCTAACCTTATTTTGGATACTCAATAAATATATTATTATTATTATTCTTATTATCTTGAAAAATTTCAACAAAACTACTAATTAACATATTATAATCTATATTAATTTATATAAAAAAAAAATATCAAACAAAACATTAATATTTTATTTTTCTTTTAAATGTGTTATAACTATTTTAACAAAACATTAACAACATTCACTTTTATTTTGCTTTTTGCTTTTAAATATGTTATAGCTATTTTAACTATCCACTTTAAATTACCTATATTTATTACATCATAATATATACACAACTTTGCTAATACCAATGTATATTTAATCATATAAATTTGAAATTTATTTTCTTATTATATAGATGAAATTTAATCAACATTTTCAACAATATTGAGTTAGTTGCAGTAGGTCTTGTCTTGGGTCACAATGAGTAAATTTGGGAAATTTACTTAAAAGTTGAAGATTTATTAATGGTTATGTATATGGATTATTATTTAATTATTTAATTTTATTACATTTTAGTTTTTCCTCATCAATAATTTTCAATAGATATAATAACATAAATTTAAAATTATTCTCCATTTTAGTTTAACTATATGTTTGTATAATAATTGATAGCAATAGAAGGAAATTATTTGAACTCTATTTTACATTCTCCCACAAACATAAGCAATTTTTATCTTTATCAAATACCATTATGTCAAGTAATAATATATGTACACTTAATAAGACAAGAAGTTATATAGATAAATAACATTCAAACCATATCATTAAGTGGTATTAAAAATATTAAGATAGTGATGGATAGGGACAAGGTTTATTGAGCTATGTAGGGAATCGATAAAGACCATAAGAGGGTCTCCTTGTGCTGGTGGGAGGAAAACGCACTACCCAATGCCTTGCTTTATCCCAAACAATGAGCATAGCAACAACTCCCCCAAATCTTATCCCTATTCGCATCCCTAATGCTATCAAAGATCTTTTTTTATTTACATAGTCGAGCCATTATCTTTTAATGTTGCTTTGAGTGTCATTGTCTTCACTAGCTGTTTTTGTATCCTTTTGATTGCATCATGGTAGAGGATATCCACATAAGCACTTATTATTTTGAAACGAAGACTCTTTAAAGGTGTCAAATTGTGTCCCTTTGGAATTGGTCCACATAGATTATTAGATGAAACATCTAGATAAGCCAACTTAGATAAGTGGGAGAGCTCTTGAGGAGTTAATCGAGTCAATTTATTATTGGATATGTCCAATTGCTCCAAGGTAGATATCTTACTAAAAGATGTAGGCATTTTCCCTTCCAATTGGTTCCCAGATAAATTTAACAATCACAAGCTTCTCATACTTCCTCCTACGGTAATAGGAATTTCCTCGGTCAAATTAATCCTAGAAAAATCAAATATAATGTTTGTACTTAGATATATGGCACATTATACCTATACCCTTTTATGTATTCTTCCATTTCTAGACCATACTTTTTAGAAAAAGATTCATATATTACAAATTTTTGGAGTCTTTCAAGATCATATGGTATATTATTGGATAAATCCAACAAAAACAAGTTGGTGAAACTTGTGATCCGTTGAGGAATACTACCATGAAGACTATTATAGCTAATGCTTAAAATACGCAATTTACTCAATTTTGCAAGGCTTAATGGAAGCTCACTTGTAAAGCCACAATTGATTAAATCCAATATTTCAAGGTTGGAACAATTGGTAAAAGAGGAAGTCAAACTCCAAAAGTTGTTAGAATGAGTTGAGAAAATATTTAGATTAGAAGTAGAAGTATAACTACACATATTAGGAATGGGTCCTTCCAAATTGTTTTTTGATAATTCTAATTTAAAAATTGAAACCAAATTATTAATATTATTAGGGATCTTTCCTATAAAGGTGTTTGAATCTAAATATAATTCATTCAATCTCCCCTGTTATGAGTATGGGAATCAATACATAGAGAGGCTGATGCAGGAGCAACATGGTTCCGAAAATGTGTACATTTAGTAGAATTTAGGTGGTCATGTGTTTTTAAAAGAGTGGTTTTCATAAGTATTTAATTCATGAAATTTTAGATATTTTGAGTGATTTAGGTGAGACATTTAGAATAGGAGTTAATTAAATATTGTGAGGATATTTGTAAATGTTCTCGAATGTGGGGAACATGAGTGATGATGAGTAATTAGTATGGATTGAGATATTGTAAATCTTAGAAAGTAGTTCATGATTTATGGAGGATCCTTATGGATTAGTTGAAAGTTGAGATCCTCAAGGGATAAAGAAGAGATTTGAGGAACTAATTGAGGACTTAGAGGATTCTTAGGATTTAGTTGAGAATATTGAGGATCTGAACCAGAATTAGTTAACATAATCCTTTTGAGTATAATTTGTAGGCCTCGAAGGCTTAAAAAAGAGTTATTTAGAGAGTTAGAGAGCGAGTTAGAAGACAAGAGGGGTTGGATTGTGAGCCTACGGGCATTGAAATGAGAAAGGGCCATTGATACAGACCATGTAAAGGCAGATCAGGTCAAAGCTAGATTGTAAACAGGTTTTTATTTGTATCTGTACATTTGTTTAGAGAATGAGGAAATTGAATTCATTGTCATTGTGTGTGTCATTCCTTTTATGTGCTCAGTGATCCGTAATTGGGAATTTATGGTTTGTGTGTGATAAACCATGATGAATGAATTCAAGTTGAATTTCTGAAAGTCTTTCTGAGTGACAAAATACTTACTGTTTGGGTAGAATCCGTGTGATTCTAGTTGGATTTAACAGATGTATGTATAGGTCAAGTAAAGAACGAATTACGAAATCTGGAAGAAGGGAAATAATACAGAGAGTATTATGTATTCTAGTTCGAAGTAGTGTTAAGGAATGCAGAGGAGGATAGTGGTCCGACTGTATGAATCCGATTAAAGAAATTAGCGCAAAGCTCAGAGTTAGTAGTTTTAAAGAAGCACACAGAAGAATAACTCAAGAGAAGAGTCATGCAGAAAAAGTGAAACAAGCCAAAGTGAAGTGCGTAACTATGGAGGTTAGGAGTCTACGGGTGTCTTGATCAAGGTTGAAGTGTCGTACTAAATCTTAACTGTCGATCTCAATCTCAACCGCTTCCATCACAGTCAACAATGGGGGTTAAGTTGTTTTTTAACCCGTGTGTTAGTTGAAGGGCCACAGACTAGTAGATCACTGTTGATGCTGACCGTTAGATTAATATCACATCGCATCGTTCATGAGTGAATGAACCACTAGCCGGGAGAAATTGCAATATGCGATGTGCAATGATTGGATGAACCATCAACCGTCGAATTAATGATGAGATCAAAGATGGAGAATTAATCCGATAAGTTTTGTGCAAAAAGGGAAAGTCAACGTGGGAGGATAATTGTTCAATTGTTGTTCAATCGTTGTTCAATCGCTGTTCAATTGTTGAGTGGAACCGAGGATTTCATGGACACAGGTTTATTTTATTTGAGGCCTGGTCGTATGCATTCAGGTGGGACCGACGTTAGTTGACGGATTATGTGTTATATTGTTGTTTGGTGATTGGTCAGGTTTTGTTTAAAACCTATCAATGTAAACGCTTCCGAACTGTATAAATGGACCATAACCCACAGGTTTACGTAAAGTGATTATAAAAACTAAAGAAATTGCCTTTGGACGATTTTTCATGCATCAAAAGCAACCATGATGCAGAAAAGCAAAAATAATATCACAAACTGAACATCCATTTTCTCCCTTTCCGAGTACAGAGTTTTTCAAAGCCTCTGAAAAAATATATACACAAACATGTGTATATATACACGGCGGTTGTAATGAAGAAGCAGTGTAAGTCAGACATCTATTTGTGTGGTATCATATCGAAAGAAATTGCTGAAAAATTGTTTGTGTGGTATCAATTCACCCCTATGTAGCGTTACCCTCACGGCGGTCGTTGGTCTTCGTGGCACGAGAGAATTGGAAAAAGAAGAAGCCTTATCCCTGTCCCTTGTCTTCTAGAAAAAGGAAATATGTGGAGTCTATAAGATTTTAAAAGCGAACTAAATACGTATGGTCCGATCGTTAATTAATCATATTTCAACTTAAAGATTATGTATAATCCAACATGTATATTAATTATTATCTTGTTTATTAATATATTCAATTATATTATTCTTATGAATTAATTATGTAATCATAACTTTGTGGAAGATTGAAATATTAGAAAGATATTTATATAGATTGAAATGTTATCTAGTTATTTAGAAATAAAGTAAAATTAAATGAGAATTAAATTTACATGTAACAAAGAATAGAACAACTTATTATTAGTTTTACGTGTGTGTTTTGATATTTTTTTTAAATGTGTTTTGAGGAGAGAAAAATAATATGATAAGTAGTTTTTGTAATGATGGATTATTTAATTATATAATATATATATATTAATTTGAATATTAATTAATGGTGTAGTGTAGTTTTATAGATGAAATAATTTTTATAGAATTTATTAAAACTAGTAATATATTTTAACATTTTTTGTTGTTAAAAATATTATTTTTGAATGTATAAATGGATTTAAAATTTTGTCAAAATTCTGAGCATTCTAATTATACAAATTAAACAATTTTAAATTCTAATTTTAAAAAAATACCCCTGACCAATTTTAATTAACATTAACCAAAAAAAATATCCTAAAAAATCATTTTCTCTATAACTTCCATTACACCTTAACTTAATTAATATTTTATTTTTATTAAAAACAATAAAATAAAAACTCAAAATTATAGTTTTTAAAATTGCTATTCTTTTAAGATGACTTTTTATATATAAAATTAATTTTTTAAGTATTAAATTTATACTAAAAAAATCAACCGTTTATTATTTACATGGCGTTTGTAATGAAACCGTGTATGTCACGTTGATGACGGAGAACGGGTGGAATTCGATTGTGGCGCTGTCAAATCGAAAGAAATTGTTGAACAACTCAATTGAAAATTATTTGTGGCATATCAATTCACTCGTCCATGGTGTTGCCCCAAGGAGGCCGCTGGTCTTCGTGGCACGAGAGAAGTGGAGATGAATCTTTATATTCGTAGTAGGCGGTTTTTTAAAAAGAGTTGTTTTTAGTGTAATTTTTTGGATTTTCAGACGTTGCATTGGTAGAAATATTTCAGGTGAAACTTTGATTTGATGATGATGATGATGATGATGGTTAACGTCCACTGAGACCAAATTGGTCTATCGGTCCTATACTTTCTTAATTTCTAATTGTCTGGCTCCTTGTCTTTCTTGGCGAGATTGGTGATGTAGCTTTCTTTCTCTTCTCTACAGTCTTCCAACTTTCTTTATCTTGCATCTCCTTCATCTCTTCTGGTTCTTGGGACATTGGTGTCTTAGCTTCGCGATCTATTGTGTTCGTCCTTTTCGAGATAGTCAGAGAAGAAGTTTGGTCTAGGAGATCTATTTTGCTGTTAAATGAAGATTTATTTTCCGCGTTATTCGAAACCGCATAACTGTCGATGCTTGAGGGGTTGTTAAGTTCACCTTTTTGTTGTTGGGCGGGGCTTTCCCCCTGTGCGTCTTGAAAATTGCTTCTATCTTGCCCGATTGCTTGTGATTCAGAGTTTTCTCGAATCACAAGTGTCATTTAAGTTGGTTTTTTAATTGTATATGGATTCAGCACCCTCAGAAACCCTAGGGCACTTTGATTGTGTAGGGATTACCTATCAAGCTTGTGATTCAATAATTTTTTGTTGGATTTTAGAGAAATTAGACCAGAAAAAGCTTCAAAAAAAGTCACACTAACACAACTTGTTCTAAAAAAAGGTATACACCAAGTTTATAAGATTTAAAAAGTGAACTAAATATGGTATGCACAGATAGTGAATTAATCATATTTTAATTTAAATAATTATGTATAATCTAACAAATATTACTTCTATGGAGGCTAACAAATGAATAAGGTATGCTCCTATGAACTACTTACATGTTCTTGGTTTAATACACCATTTGCATCGCATATATTGTAAAGGGAAAACAAGATCTTGTTATGAAGGGTTAAAAAGGTAGCTTATATTCTCTTAAATACTTCCATACAACATTCTTTGAGTATTATGGAGAATCTTATCCTTCCTTCTTAGTGTTCGAAGATTGTTGAGAAGTTTGTGAAGGTTTCATTCAATACCTTGAAAATGTTTATAGTGATGAAGAGTGTATTGATGATGAAACCATGGAAATCTTTTATGAATATCTATCCCAACCACAAGAAATAGTTTCCTCTTTGACTGAAATTGAAATAGATCAATATTTTAAGTTTGATATTCATGTTCATTTCTCTTTAAAATGATGAAGATGCTAGAGTGATAAGCGACCAAGAACAGGATAATGATAATCAAATAGTAGTTTATGTTTTGTCATTGAAGAAGAAAAGATTCTTTTAAACTGTTTAGAAAATGGAGAAACCATTCAGGATCTTACATCTCTTGAAAACACAATGCCAAAAAATTTAGAAAATCAAAATTTGTTTTTTGCTAAAGCATGTGAAGAATCATTCTTAGTCACTCATGTGTTTACAAGACATGGTTGTTCCATTGTAGTTTTTCAGGAATGTACAAATTCCTTATTTGACAAAAATTAAAATTATGAAGAACTAGTGTTGCAATCAACAATGTTCTCTTGTTCAGGAAAAAAATTGTTTGCAGCATTACAATAGCCATCAGATGGAGGTGTAGGAGAAAGAAAATGTAGATGGAGGAGTTTCATATCAAAGTAACAAGATTTGGAAAAACGATGATATTAGCTTTGATTCCTGTGAGGATAATTTTGTAGCATATTTGGAGTCAGAAAGTAGACTCAATTTTTTTAATTTTGTCAACATTTAGATTAAATTCATATTTTATTTTAAGCTACTATTTTTAGATTTTTTATTTCTTTTTCAAGCAAGTGAGATAAAAAACCAATCAAATAGTCATTTGCTTGATTAGGTACATTGGAAATATGTAATTACTTGATTCAGAAGTGGTCCTGAAAGGATAGAGTAGGAAGTAGTTTGCAATAAGCTTGTTGGTAAAAGAATTTGTTTTAGTTTGGTTTTTCAATCATCAACTTTAGTTTTAGCATTCAGCTTTGAGTTTGTAGTGTGCGATTGTGATTTTCAGTGCGTATAGTAGTTTTGGTTTCAAAGCAGGAATCAAAATGAAAATATTAGGAAATAATTGGGAGCCTCCCAATGGATAAGGAATATTGTCAACATGTTCTTTGCTGCCTCTTGCAGAGATAGTATCCCAATTGGAGCGAACTTTTAGTACTAGGTTTCCACCTTTCCTAAAGGTCCATTAGTTATGATCATCATTTTATTGTGGAAGGGTTATGGTATGATTTTTTTTTGTGGAAAGGTGACATTTAAAAAAGAGTTATTTGAATTAATCGTAAGCGTTCGTTAAGTTCGGTAGCAAAAAATATCCTATCGGAAGCCTACAACTCATGCTACGAAATATTTTCATAGCGCCCATAGAAAAAAATAAAATATATGTTTTCAAACCGGCTTTCCTATCATTTCAAGTTCCTAATATATTTTACAAGAGATTTTATCCTTAGTTGACCTTGATGTGACATTTTTGTAGCATTTTCAGGCCTAAGAAAGGATTATAAAACTAAACCATAAAAATTAGTCTACCCTAAAGCAACTATTTCCAACATTTCCAAAAAACAGTTTGTAGTGAATAGGAAGGTTTTGAAAGTGTTTAGAATGTGTGGTAAAGGGATTGAAGATAGTTATAATTGAGAACAAATGGAAAATGGGGAAATGAGACAATAGAAACTTGTATGAACCAGAGGACCTATGGCTTGTGATTTATGAAGAATTGTTAGCATTATTAATAAACACAAGATGGGAGCCAATTTTCTATTGTTTTAATGAATACAACTTGAGTTGGTGACACAATTTCATCCAATCCTTTTATGGAAACACAACATGTGTTAGAAATTTGGAGTTCCGAGTCACTGAAAAGTCAATTGTTGAAGCAATAGGTTTAGCAATACTCTCTTTTTCCTTGTTTTAGTCGTCGTGTTAAAATAGAAATTCCAAGAATATGGTGATGAGTTTCAAAAACCCAAAAGTTTTTTTTGCTAGGAATGAGTTGATCTAAAAAAACCTCTTTTATATTTTACCCAACCATCATGGTTTTGAAATTACAGAGGAATTGTGAGGCCTATTTTTCATATTTTGTTATTTTCTTGTTTAAGTAACTATTTCCAAATTCAGTTTGCGAACATATGGAGATGAGTTTGTCAAAACAAAAATAGGTTTTTAATGGTCACTGTTACACCGGACAATCCCTCTTGCAGACAAGAGAAATCTCCCTAGATCCTAAATGGAAACTAGAAACAATCATGACAAATGAATTGACTCTTTCCCTAAGTTGAACTTGTTTGAATTGTAAGTAGTATAGCTAATGGATAGACATCTTACCAGTTTCATGAAATGCTTGATGAAGATCCATGGTTGTGACTTGA
>APFE031420386.1:169142-184620 GCA_000404065.3 Pinus taeda | reverse complement strand
CTCATAATCATTTTTATTAACGAGGCCTCTATTTTCTTCATTTTCCATTATTTTCCTTCATTTTCCTTCTCACATGCAACCTATGACTTTTCACCTCCATTTTCTCTTAAGTTCCATTACTTTCATAAATAAATGTGCCAAAAATGTCATTTGCCTTTCCAAATACTTTGCTATTTGCTTTTCCAATTTCCTTTAGCCATAATAACCGAAATGAACACCAACTAGGATGTTTTATCCACCATTAAACTTGGAATACAATTTCCATGACCTTGGTCTTATATTTTACTTTACTAACTTTTACATGGAATTTTCACCAGGGTTCTTACAATACCCTCCCCCTTGGGGGAACACTGTCCTCGATGTTTAATGCCACCTATAACCAACAAGGCCACTGCAATTGAACATACTACCCATGGAGCTTTATACTTATCTCATTGTAGTATTTACAATTGTAGAATTTCTCACTGTAGATCACCTGATAATGTAATATACTAAAGCAAAATACTTGATCTACTTCTACAAACAAACTTGCGGAAGCTTAATAAATTTTGAGCAAGATCAAATAGAACACATATAACAGAGGATGAGAAATCAATCACACATGAATACAAAAGAATACTTTGGGGAAAGCCTTAGCTAAAAGCTCCGCTATCTGTATTATCATACAAGGGGAAATATCTTCGGGTTACACAAAGCTTTAGCTCACAAGCTATCCAGCTCTCAGTAGAATCCCTCAATGCTGCTCATACACATAATAGACATAACATATGCCTTCCCTTAGTCCTCGAAGCCTCCTATTTCCTTGTGCAGTGTATCCTGGGTTCTTTGGCTACCACGTGTGTGAATTCACCTCTCACACAACTCACCAAACTCAGAAGTAACTGCACAATTTCCAAGGAATGAATTCCTTTTGAATGCAAGATATATCCTCAATGGAATATTCTTGCAACTGATAGTACATTGTCCCATCCTCTGATCTCAACTAGGTCTCTGACTAAACTAACATGCATGAGTTATTTATGAGAGAATATTCAGTTATCTAAAGTACACTAGTTACATGCATGCATGCATTAACTAACTGAACTCACAATTAGTTCCACAAGCTGTTGGAACTAATCTAACTGGACTTAACTCAGTTAACTGAGATAACTAATTACAACTCAAAGTACAACTGATACCGATCTCCTTAATTAAGGGATAACTTCTTCAATCAAATGGAAAACTGTTACATGTCTTCACATGGACTTCATGTTTGATTTTCTCCAACTAATTAACTCAAGATGAATTAATTAATTATTTTTCAAACATATGTTAAGATCAAATTCAAATTTTAATTCTCAATTTTAGTTTAGGGACTAACTAAAATTGGAATGTATCTCGAAATTCTATTTTTAGCACTTCTATATTTAGCATTTCTTGTTGCTATTTTCAACACTCCCTCTCAACAAGAAAGGGATTATCTGTCACCTCAATCATGTCTCTGTGGAACTCAAATTTGCATTTTGACAATGCCTTAGTCAAAATATCTGCATCCTGCTTCTTGGTCAAAACATACAGCAATAACACGATCCTCTTCACCACACAGTCTCAAAGATGACGATATCAGACATCAATATGCTTAGACCTATCATGAAATATTGGATTCTCAGAGAGTTTGATACAACTCTGATTATCACAGTAGATCACAGTTGGATCCATTATCTGACCAAACAATCCAACTAGAATTTTCCGCATCCAAATGGCCTCACATGCTACCTCGCTAGCAGCCATGTATTCAGCCTCTGTTGAGCTAAGTGCAACTGACCTTTGTTTCCTACTGTACCAAGAAACTGCAACAGAACCAAGGTTGAAAATTCCTCATGAAGTGATCTTTCGATCTGATGAACTCCCTGCCCAATCTGCATCTGTGAAGCCCTAAGGCTTCACTCCCTCTGTCTGTTTGCACCATAATCCATACTGAGATGTGCCTCTGAGGTATCTCAGCATATGCTTCGATACCTTCCAAAATAGCTTGGTAGGCTGAACCATAGCTTGACTCAGTTGGTTTACCACAAAGCAAAAATCTGGTCATGTGTTTAGTAAATACATCAATGAACCCACAAGCTACCGATAAACAGTAGCAGCTACTACCTCACATGATGTAGCATCCTCCTTCCTCTAGTTTCCTGCTAGAGGAGTCTACATGGGCTTGCACTTCTCCATGTGGAATCTCCTAAGTATCTCATTGGCATACTTGCCTTGAGACACAAACACTTCGCCATCCTTCTACCACACCTCCATGCCTAGAAAGTAGTGCATAAGACCCATGTCTTTCATCTTGAACTCTCTTGCAAGGTCCTCCTTGCAAGACTTGATAAACTGATCATCACCTGTCAATATCAAATCATCAACATAAAGAACAATGATCAATGGTTTACCTTATACCATGATGTGGTAAAGGTTCGCATCTGCTTCACTCTTTGTGAAGCCCAACTAGGTGAAATAGTTGTTGATCCTGGTGTACTACGCACGAGGTGCTTGCTTCGGCCCGTACAAATCTATCTTGAGTCAATACACATGCGACTCATGATCGAAGGTCTCAAATCCTTCCGGCTGCTCTATGTACACCTCTTCCTCAATCTTGGCATTGAAGAATGATGTCTTCACATCCATCTGAAGGGTCTTCCAAGACATCTTTGCTGATAGTGCCAACATCGATCTGATAGATGAGTACCTTTCTACAGGAGCAAAATTATCATCATAGTCAATCCCCTTGACCTGTGAGAAACCACAGGCAACAAACCTTGCCTTTTGTTTCTCCACACTACCATCAGCTGCTTGCTTTACATTGTAAAGCCATTGGGAACTCACCACTGACTTGTCCTCTAGTCTTGGGATAACATCCCAAACATTTTCCTAAACTATGGAGTCGTACTCCTCCACCATAGCATCAACCCAGACTCGTTGTTGCACTGCTTCCTCGAAGTAAGATGGTTTGGACTCTATACATTCCCTAACCAGGGCCATGTAACCAATGTACGGCTTGGGTGACCTCCTTTATCTGTGCTGAGAAGATGGCTGTCCCAATTATCTCTTGCATCCAACATCAATCTGTCAGCTTCCCTTGAGCATTTCCACCCATATCTGGAAGACTCTACATGAGTGGATGTCTCCACTCTTGGATTCTCTGCATGCGGCTGCTCCGCATCAGTCTGAGGCTCCTCCTCCTTAAGAACCAAAAGTTCCTCCTCTGCATGAAACTTGAGCTCCCTCTCAAGGGAAACTTGCATGACCTTCTGCTCGTCGAACTTCATATCTTTGTGTACCACTGTCCTCTCACTAGTAGGCAAGAACACCTGATTGTTGTGGGGTGTATCAGTGTACCCTACAAGTATCCCCAACTCAGATGTTGGCTCTAGCTTCTTTCGGGCATCTTTGGTCACATGGCAATAAACCGATGATCCAAAGATCCTAAAGTGACTCACATCTGGTCTCTTCCTGGAGAAGGCCTCCACTGGTGTCTTCATCCCCAGTTTACGATGCAAGCTTCTATTTTAAAAGTATACTGCTATATTGCATGCCTGAACCCACAAATGAAGTGGTAGGCTTTGGTCATGCAACATCACCTAAGCTACTCCCACAATCGATTTGTTCTTCCTTTCATCCACCCCATTCTACTGTGCATTATGGGGTGCCATCAACTCCCGTTTAATTCCTTCTGCTGCACAAAAGTCCTTAAATTACTGGGAGATATACTCTCCACCATTGTTGCTTTGCAAGGCTCTTATTTTCTTTCTAGGTTCTTTCTCAACCAAGGCTTTTAACTCACAAAACCTTGAGAAGGTTTTATCCTTCTTCTGCATGAAGTAGATCCAACATCTACGAGAAAAATCATCAATAAAACTAACACAATACCTTTCTTTAGTGGTGGAGGCTATCGCGATTGGTCCACACACATCTGTATGAACTCGCTCCAGGATTGATCTAGCTCGAGTGTCTCGATCTTGAAAGGAATATTTTGCATACTTACCCAAAGTATAACCTTTTCATGTATCCACTTTCTCTGGTTTACCCTTGGGAAGTCCAGTAGAAATCTGCTACATGATCTTTAAGGCCCCATGGTGCAAGTGGCCCAATCTTCTATGCCATAGCTCGCCAATACCTTGGCTCTGCACCAACTCTGCTTTAGAACTCAATGCAACATAGTCATCTACCTCCAACTTGTAGATATTCTTTACTTGAATCCCAATCCTCTTGGTGTGTCCAATGTCAATATGCCTCAAGAATGCCTTTCCTTTATTAAAGACTACATCATAGCTTTTGTCTTCCAACATAGTGACGGATACCAAGTCCTTCTTCAGACCAGGCATATACTTTACATCAGTTAGGATGAGAGGAGCTCCATGCTCCCTCTGAAACACAACCGTGCCTTCACCTAAAACATGGTACTTTCCATCATCACCCATCTCTATGCACATTTGGAGGTCCTCCTCCAAGGTATTAAATAGACTCTTGTCTTCGGTCATGTGGAATGAAGCTCCACTATCCAGGTACCAAACACAACCCACCATCGATGAAACCATGCATCCGATGAGGGTGAAATCCAATTCGAACTGTGAGGCCAGTGCCTCACCATCTAATCCTTTCGAGGATCCCTTCTTGGATTTTTTCTGTGGAAAATTTGTAGCATAATGGCTCACCTCATGATAATGAAAGAATCACACTTTCGATTTGTCAATCTTCTTCCCACCATGGGAAGAACTCAATTTGAAATGGGACACCTTCCCTATCCCTTTCCTCACCTTACTCACTAAGGCTAGATTTTCTTCATCATCATGCTTTGATGAAGATCCATCTCTGGTGCTTCCCCTTATCTCCTCCTGCATCAGATTCGACCACAGTCATTCCCAATCTAGCAGTTTCTCTCTTCCATTTACTGAGTCTTGGTAACTATGCCATCTCTAGGAAGATCAAGGAGAGCAAGGCTCACCATGTCATCATCGAATATTGTGATTCCCATACTTCCAAGCTCATCCCTACATGTGGTGAGCTTGTTCAGATATGTAGAGATCGTGTCGTCCTTTTCACAGTTGATTTTCCGAAGCTTGTCTTTGAGCGCCAACTTCCTTTGATCACTATTGTTTTGATATAGATCCTTCAATGTTTTCCAAATTGAAAATGGTGTCTCCTTCCCATGGAGTCTCGAGACAATGTGGTCTCGAACTCCCTCCAGAAGAATCCTCCTCGCTCTAGCCACACATTTCTTCCGTTCGACCAATTCTTGGGCATTAGCAACTATTGGCTTGGGAACTTCTTGATCAATGAAGTCCTTCAAACCATTTTCCTCTAATACAGGTTCCATGCGATCCTTCCAGGCTATATAATTTGAGCTGCCATCCAGGGCATACTCGAGTCTCATATTGTTGAACGCCATTGGTGAAATTTGAGATGTGATAAGAATTCGATTTTTATAATCAGTAACTTCAAAATTCGAACTTCTCCCTTCTTTGTATATTTTTCTCTACTTTTATCACCTTTGCTTTGATACCATGTAGAATTTCTCACTGTAGATCACCTGATAATGCAATATACTAAAGAAAAATACTTGATCTACTTCTACAAATAAACTTGCGGAAGCTTAATCGATTTTGAGAAAGATCAAATAGAACACATATAACAGAGAATGAGAAATCAATCACACATGAACACAGAATAATACTCTGGGGAAAGCCTCAGCTAAAAACCCAGCTATTTGTATTATCATACAAGTGGAATATCTCCGGATTACACAAAGCTTTAGCTCACAAGCTATCCAACTCTCAGTACAATCTCTCAATGCTGCTCTTATATAGAATAGACACAAGATATGCCTTCCCTCAGTACTCCAAGCCTCCTATATCCTTGCGCAGTTTCTCATGGGTCCTCTGGCTGCCACCTGTGTGAATTCACCTCTCACAGAACTCACCAAACTTAGAAGTAACTGCGTAATCTCCAAAGAATGAATTCCTTATGCATGTAAGAGATATTCTCAATGGAATATTCCTGCAACTGATAGTACACTATCCTATCTTCTGATCTCAACTGGGTCTCTGACTGAACTGACATGCATGAGTTATTTATGAGAGAATATTCAGTTATCTGAAATACACTAGTTACATGCATGCATGCATTAACTAACTGAACTCACAATCAGTTCCACAAACTATTGGAACTAATCTAACTAGAGTTAACTCAGTTAACTGAGCTAACTAATTACAACTCAAAGTGCAACTCATCCTGATCTCCTTAATTAAGGGATAACTTCCTCAATCAAAGGGAAAATTGTTGTATGTTTTCACATAGACTTCATGTTTGATTTTCTCCAACTAATTAACTGAAGGTGAATTAATTAATTATTTTTCAAACAGTTGCTAAGATCAAATTCAAATTTTAATTCTCAATTTTAGTTCAGGGACTAACTAAAACTAGAATGTATCCCAAAATCCTATTTATAGCAATGCTATTTTTAGCATTTCTTGTTGCTATTTCCAACAACAATGACCACTACTGAAGATATGACAATCATACAGCGTACTGGAGCTTTATAACATAAATCACTACATTATTTACTATAACAACCACATATACTTATACACATTTGCTTCAACCAACAAATAACCATATTGTCTATGGAGATTTATAAACTAGCTCAATATATCATTTACAATAATATACATATATACACATATACACATTTGATCAACCATTAAATAAAAGGATATGATGCGTGCATCAATCAACAAGGGACTCCAGAGGCTCACACCTTCACCCTCAAAAGTAGTTCTACGATTCACCTCCTTCCCAGTAAGCCTAGAATCCACTGTCAAAGTCAAAGCTGCATCCAATGCCCAATGCTACAATCCTGTGCCACTTATCCTCTCAGTGAACAGTTACTGACTCATTGTCCTAGGTTGCACTCCCAATGTGCATCTAATTTAAGGAAATGCTTATGACCAAAACAAATCCATCCCCAACCTTCCCTTCTCTGCTACATAGTACCTTAGGAAATTCAGTCACCCCCTTCCGTGCAGTCACACACCTTCCAAGTTCCGTTGGCACCCCCATTTCGGGTAATCCATCCCTCGACAAGGTTTCCTCGCATAGGAGGGTCCAAAAATGAAGGTATATCCCTACCTCAAACCATAATACTGGTCATAGCATGCTCATGGAAATCCATGGACATTATTCGGTCCCAATGTCCCATAGTGACCCTGCTCTTGAATGCTTTACCAACATATTGCTGCATATTCTAATTTATTTTGTTGTTGTTGTTAATGATTTCTGTTAGTTTCGACCACCCAACCAGATATTTCATGCTTTCCTTCCAAGCACATAATTTCCATTAGATTCAAAATAAATTGAAATAAATTCACATCAAACCTCATTAGTAGCTCGTCAATAAGGTACACTTGAAACCCTGTTTACTTCCTGTGACAACGAGTCAAAATAGCATCTTTGATTAAATCATTTTGTATAAACATGTCATGTCAAGATAACTCAAAACACAACCATCATAAATAAAAAATATGAATCACATGCAATCATTATAAACCAGAATCATAGATCACATATAACCATCATAAATTAGAATCATAGGTCATGTGTATAATAAAACTGAAATAAAATACTAATACTTATCCTTCATCGATCCTTACTTCTACCTTTGTTTTTGTTCCGTACGCACATTGGATCGGTTACCACAACCGAGAAACACCCAGTTCCCTTTCTTTAATCATGTACACATACACAATGTAAATCACATACATTCCGCACAACTCTCCTAGAGTTCCATCAAATTTCTTCTTTCTCAACCAATTCCCAAGACCCTCAAAACATAAAAGGCAAGAACAAGAAGCAAACAAGAAGAAAATCATGAAAACCAATTAAAAAATGACACCGCAAACAAAGTGGCATAATCATGCACTAAACATAACAAAATTGCAAATCAAGCATAATAAAATGACGAGATATCGAAAGCACAAGACTCTCAATAGACACCATGACTCAATACCCATGGATTCCCAGTGCTTCCAAAACAATGTAAACTTTGAAATAGGAATCGATACAATTACCCATTTTGTAGAGATAGCAAAAAAGTGACTCGATTTTGAGAAGGGGCGATGCATAATACACATTTTTTTTAGAGCATAGTTTCTGGTGCTTTAATTTTTTATTTATTTACATTATGTTTTAGAATGTTAGCGATTTGCATGCTGATTTAAAAAAGTGGCGATTCTGCATTAGGCCCTTTTTCTAAAAGACATTTTTTTACTTTAAATTTTCTAATGTATGAAATGTAAATAATTATTTTCTAAATTTAACAATTTTTGAAGTGGTCTTCTTCTTCATATTTTATTGTTTTTTTTTTCATTTTTTTTTTTTGTACTGAGGTTTTTATTGTTTTGCATATTTAAAGAAGAAGTTCGATATGTTAAAGTTTCAATATTCTACATGTTTATACATCGTTAATTAATTTTTTGACGCACATGAAATATTTGTGTTTAAAAAACAATAATTTTTAACAATTGACATAAAAATAACCATTTTCAACATAAATATAACTAAAAAATTACACATTTTGATAATTTTTTGTTAGACATGACATGTCAAGATCACAATTTTTATAGGAAAAAATTACAAAAAATGGTTAAATAATAGTTCTTTTTATGAATTTCATGTCAAAAAAATTATAATAATCACTGTTTTTTTCAAAAAATAATGATTAACACAAAAATTAATGTGAAAATCACGTAACACAAATATTGAACACATAAAAACATTAATTGAATGCTTATTCTTCTCATAAAATGTCAAAGGCAAATCATTACAAGTATAACTAATTAATAGTTACAAAAAATGAGCTTGATTTCCAAACATAACTTAAATTTAATCAACAATATCATGTAATCCAAACTCTTCATCCTCTAGAGTTTCATCATTGTCTTCTTCCACAATATTTTCTGCTTCACTTTGCTCATTTTCCTTTTCTAATGGATCTTTGATGTCTGTGAATCTCCTAATGTATGCCTTTCCAATCATTCCATGTAATGGTGATGAGGTTCCTTTTCCTTTTTTGCTACACTTGATTCACTAAAGTCCCCTTTCTTCAATCCAATTTATTGCATTGCATCTGGAAGAAATTGAAGAGCATTAATTCTTTGCTGAATAAAATTGGACTATACTGGATCTTTTTCAATGAAAATGCAATTTTTTCCTTTTTTAAGGCAACATGCTAGTGTTGTACCTAATTATCAAGCACAAAAGAAATAATGAAGTAAATTAGTGCAGTGAAACATAAATTAAGAAAGAAGATATTGAAATTTAATTCCGTATAATAAAACTTACTTGAGCCAGAAAATAAATGCAAAACCAAATCTCCTTCATTTGAACATATGTCTATAAGATAGTTAATCAGTAAATATGGTTTTTGATAAATGTTAACTATCTCTCATTTTTCTTTTTTGTCTTCATATGTTAGTTTTCTCACAACAACATCATAAGTCAGTACTTGGATATGACTCTTTCCACCTACCCTATTAAAAATCATAGACATATAACTATCATATTTTGCCAAACCATTAATATGGATGAACTCACAATCATTTATAAATGGTTGATCTTTGTGGTTAAGAAGATTTGACTTTTTCCTGTAACATGAAATAGTAAAAGTTTAATTAAGTTATACATAAATGAATTTTTTAACATTAGTCAAATATAGACTTTCAATGTCTTACCATTTACGTTGCATCCTTGATTTTGTTTTCCCCTTGAAGCTTGACAATAACATTGCCAATTGTGTGTTTGAATGAAATGTCACAAATCTCCATAATGGTGATAATGTGACTTCTAGAAATCTCGCAACCACTTTACTAAGAGCTTGATAATTATAAGGGTCATTATCATAGTCAATGTTTGGGATATTGAAACCATGGGGAATATCTGCAATAACTAGGGCATAATCTCTTTTATGTATGAGTTTAGAAATGTCTTCATAGTCACGTTGTATTTCTTGATATTGAATAGTGTCATGCCCATTCCAAATGAAATGAGTAAGAGTTGGATCAAGTTCAACATTCCTAAGACATTGCTTCTTCAGTATTTCGATCTTAATTTTTTCAATAAAGGTTTTGAAACTATCTGGTGCTTCATTTCCATCCTTCCTCATCTTTAATAAAATAAACAAATATATGATAAGTTATAAATAAAAATAATATATAGATGAATAAAAATGAATGTATAGATCAACATACTTTTTTAAATGCAAGATAAAAAAAATTAGTTTTGATGTAGAACCTGAATCTAGATAGTTGCGTACAACATCATCCCAACTATCTTCATTCAACAATTTAACCATTTGTTCTTGTATTTTCATGTAAACTTTGTGACTGCATAGATCAAATAAAAAAAGTTAATATAACAAATATTATTAGGAACAATATGCTATATTAAAAAGAAAATTATAATCTAAAATAAGTAAAATAATTCAACAAAATTACTTTTCAAATTCCTTGGACATTTCCTCCAATGATAATTCCCCTAACCTCACATGAGATAATATAGCTTTCACAAGTTTTTCATCCTACATTCCTTGCAATGCTCTCCAAGGTGTGATAGTCATATCTTCTAGAAACTGCTTCATTTCAGGACCTGATTTACTATTGCTACATATCAATGGTTTATACCTTTTGGCCTTCTAGTTTTTAATGCCAATGTTCTCCCACATGCTAAGAATCTCATTAATCAATTCCCATATTATCTAGTTCTAAATGACAACTGGAAAATGTTATCATTACCTATGAATAAATCAGTATTTACTCTTCTGCCTTGTTAATTGATTTTCTCCTCAATTTGATAGCCTATGTCAATACAACATTCCTTTCATAAATCTACAGTAACATTTATCTTATCCCCACCACATTTTTCTTCAAATTCACTATGAGTAAATCTAACCCTTTGGATGAAAGTCATAAATATCCTATATTCATTATCTGAATTATAATCCCATGCCACTAACTTTGCTTCTATATCTGATAAACCATCATAAATGATACATTTCATTGTTTCAAAACATGGGTTATTGGGATATTCCTCCATCAATTGTCTTTAAGCTTGTACATAATGGCTCCCCCCCAAGCACATAATAATTGTATTCAAAACATTTTGACTTATCAAATGCTTCTTTGTTGGGAACTTGAACTGGATCAATAAGAAGCACATAATTAACCACATGAGCATATGGATTGTACCTCATCAATGCCTTCAAGTTGTGAACATGCAGGTGGTGTGGCTTTTTGATTTGATATATACATTGTCATTCACTTGCCTTATATATTTGTCTCACATTAAGATGAAATGTACGACCACCCACAATTAAGTTTCTCTTTGTTAAATTCTGTTGAATGGCATTTTGTTTTGTTTTAATAATGCCATCCTCTAAATCAGCTCTTAGTGTAATGGTTTCTTTGATTTCTCTTGAAGTTTCACTAGGATCTTCACTATTGGTAATGAGTACTTGAGAATGTTCAACTTTACTTTTCTTCCTCATAACATTCTCATTATTAACTAGAACAAATTTATTCTTGGGCATTTTTACTTTTTGTCTTTTACGTCTATTCTCCTTTCTAACATCAGTTCCAATGTCATCCTCATTAATGACAACATATTATTTAGTGTCAGTTTTAAATTCCCCATCTTCAAAAGTAACCTGTCTACCTTTGCTAGATTTATCCACTAGAGGCATTTTTTTCTGATCCCTTGGATGTAGTTTTGTAGCATCATGAATTACTACTTTTTTTTTGTTTATCATATATTTTTCAGACACTGAGTAGAAACTGTTGACAACATTCATAATATCATGCTCTATGAAATGAATGCCTCTCAACATAATTGAAACACTTTCAACAAAATTCTGTCAAACAAAATATCACATGTTAATAAAAACTAAGTTATAAAAATATAATGAGACACTTACAATAACGCAAAATATAAATATAAATAACAATAATTACGATATTTTGTGTCATCTCATTTACGATTTTTTTACACGACTTTGTAGATACCTTATTCCTGTCATACAATGAATATAATAATTGATATTTAATCCTTTCATGTGACTTGGGCGGTTTTGCAAGTATATAAACAACTTCACTGTCCGGTACTGAACACATGTCTATGACCTTTCCCAACACCTTATAGATTCCACTATCGTTATGTATATCAACATATAGATATATTTGCACATCTTTTCTTTCTCTTTCTTTCACATACCAAACATTTTCTGAAAGTTTCACTTCTTTTGATTTCTTCCAGTATGAAATCATCTTCTTATCGTTCGAGGCACTTGAAAGATTTGTAGCTATCAGCTCAGGTTTGGTTTGTTCAACAATGTTTTTTGAAGATCCACCTTTAACATTCTTTGGTCGAGAAAGATTCACAGAAATATTCTTTGATGCCATTTTCTTGCAAAAAAAGACACATATATAAATCAATAAATTAAAAAAAAAGAATAGCTTAAATTAACAAACAAAACAACAGACGATAATTAATTTTGTAAAACATGAAAATAAAAAATAAAAATAAGAAATTAAAAAAAAACATCCCCTTGCCACCCCACCCTGAAAATCGGCCCACCACAGGCTGGTTGTTGGGTTGCTGGGGTGGGCGGTGGGGGGGCTAGGCGCAAACCCCCTAACCCAACCTTGGACCCACGACCGGCCTGGGTGGCAGCCCGATTTCTGGGGTGTGGTGGGGGGCCAACACCAACCCCCTCCCCCGACGGCATCACAATGGCCTCCACTCCCCACCGATGGCCCAACTGGCTCAGGGTGACGGGCCGTTGGGCCGCTGGGGTGGGGCAGGGTCTAGACAACCAGCGCCCCCGCTCCTCTCCCATGGGCCTGTTTGGCCGCCGAGAGCATAATCAGGCCCACCATGCCCACTGCGGATGTAGTGGGTAAATCTGTATCATTGAAATTTTTAATTTCTAAAAATAAAATAAAATTCATTAAACTTATTTAATTTTAAAATTTGCACACAACAAAAAAATAAACTAACCTTTCAAATGCAATAATCATCCGTTGAATATGTTCTTGATAGTAATGCAATTGCTGCAAAAATTAACTCCAAGTATTTCAACGAACCTCGAAAAACCTTGATGTGATATGAGGAATAGTGATAATGAAATTTATTATATAGCAGAAATTACAGAATTGTTTTACCAAACAGTGAATGTGGGACTAATTTGTTCTTCTAAATTTTAACATGTAAATATGTTATGGCAATATAGGGAATTGTAAAAAAGCTAACATTATGGATTTTTTTTACAACACGGTGAATGTGGGATTAATTAGTTTTAGAAGGTATAATAAAAATTAAAAAAGAAATTAAAAAAAAAACAATTGTCTAGTAAATATTATATAGTTTAAGTAATAAATTAATTTAGGTAAAATATTTAGTTTACAATTTTAATTTACAAGATTCTCATAAGAAAATTTTAGTTAAAATTTTTCAATAAATTGTAGAAGAAAATTATGGAGGGAAATACATGAAACAAAATTTTAGGAGGGAAAAAATTTAGCAAAAACTTTTAGAGGAAAACTTTGGAGGGAAATTTTCATTCTTTAAGCTATATATTATCATTAGGAGAGTCTGTATTTGTATCATTCAAACTCTTTTGTTTGAGATGCATGGATTCTTCTGATAGTAAAGTTTTTCTTTGTGAAGCATCAACATCTTCGTTGCATAATAACTCTACTCATATTGATGAGTATAACAGAAATTATTCCACTATGAATGGAGATTCAATTCTTCCACTTAGTCATAATACTAAGGACTATTAAAGCAGCACTGATGAAAGACGGGATGAAGAATTTCAAATAAATAAAGAGTCATTGTTTCCACTTAGTCCTAATCCTATGGATAATTTATGAGAGCAGCAGCGATGAAGAGCATGATGAAGAATTTCAAAAGAATGGAGTGTCACAGTTTCCACTTAGTCCTAATCCTATGGACTATGAGAGAAGCAGTGATGAAGAGCATGATGGCGAATTTCAAAAGAATGGAGTGTCATGTGTCCACTTATTCCTAATCCTATGGACTACGAGAGCAGCAATGATGAAGAGCATGATGAAGAACTTCAAAAGAATGGAGTGTCACGGTGTCCAATTAGTCTTAATCCTATGGAGTACGAGAGCAGCAGTGATGAAGAATTTAAAAAGAATGGACTGTCACAGTGTCCACTTAGCCCTAATCCTATGGACTATGAGAGCAGCAGTGACGAAGAGTGTGATGAAGAATTTCAAATGAATAGAATGTCACAATGACCACTTAGTCCTAATCCCATGGACTATGAAAGCAGCAGTGATGAAGAACATGATGAATAATTTCAAAAGAATGAACTATCGTGGTGTCCACTTAGTCCTAATCCTATGGACTATGAGAACAGCAGTGATCAAGAGCATGATGAAGAATTTCAAATGAATAGAGTATCACAGTGTCCACTTAGTCCTAATCCTATGGATTATGAAAGCAGCAATGATGAAGAACATTATGAGGAATTTCAATTGAATAGAGTGTCACGGTGTCCACTTAGTCCTAATCCTATGGACTATGAGAGCAGCAGTGATAAATAACATGATGAAGATTTTCAAATAAATAGAGTCGCAGTTTCCACTTAGTCCTAATCCTAAGGACTATGAGAGCAGTAGTGATGAAGGACAGGATGAAGCACTTAGTCCTAATCCTAAGGACTATGATGTTTGCATTATGATACAAGTGTTGGCAACTCACGCAGATGACAGATCATAGTGCAGTAGGTCAGTAGCAAAGAATTGATGATCAGACTACACAGAATGAAGAGAAAGAGATATACGCAGGTTACCCTTGATAAAGACGCGTCTACATGTGGGTTAACCGATCAAAAGGTGCGTATACGTATACATGCACTTTCATGCAAGGGAAGGCGCGTACATTGGGTTTTGGTCCATGGTATTTAATCCGACATATTTGAACCTATGGTTTTGGTTCATGGTATTACATCTAAGAGTTGATCTCAGGTATTTGATCCAAGGTATTGATTATTTATGGTTTTGGACCATGGTATTGAGTAAGGTCTAAGACTATAAAAGGAGAAGAAGATCATTAGGCATCTGTATTGAGAAAGTCTTGAATATCTGATGAAGTATGAGATCTAGTATGCGGGTAATGAGTTCATTATGCTTTGCTTGACCTGAGCTAAGGAGGAATCTCAGCAGTTGATGGAGAACAAGATCTAAGGACAGATCAAGATCTAATGACTTGGAATGAATCATCTCTATAAGGTTTGATCATGTTTATTCTAGATCTGTATACTAACGCATGTAATGTTCTGTAGATGTTATGATCTGGGTATAACTTAAGTTTGGAATAGCTGCAAATCATGAATGAATGTTTACAGACATATACGCTAGTTGATTATGATAAA
>APFE031420386.1:142090-157670 GCA_000404065.3 Pinus taeda | reverse complement strand
CCTCTCAAAGTTTATAAATATTGTAAATCTTTTTAGATTTTCAAATTGGTCACAAGAAGGTTATCAATATCAAAATAGAAGCTAATCCAATTTCAGCATCTCCAACTCTTACCTTGTCATCTATTTACTCTTAAGGAGGAAATTGTATATCCCACTCACCAAAGCTTGTGATTACTCAGAATGTAATTCTAAGAATACTGGATATAAAAGATAAGAGGTCTTATTACAAGCCTGCTTACCATGTTCATAGGGAAATAGTTTAGCCGACATTACCAATACTGCATACCAAATCAGGGTAATGGCTTCAATTGTAAGACAAGGGGTCTCATCACGATCCAGCTTGTTCGGTTAGATTACTACCAGTGAATGGCATTGTCACTTAGCTGGCCACCAAACCAAGGCAATGGATTTTTTTTTCTTACAAAATAACAGAAAAGAGAAAAGAAATACAAAATGTGAAAAACATGTTTTGAATTCATTCTGTTAATCATGCTCTAAGGTGAATGGGACAATAGACAATGATATGGTTAAAAGGTATCCCTACTGAAACTATGAACGTTTGCTCGCAGCAGAGGCTCTACCTATGACAAAGGAGTTAATTTTAAAAGCTGATTTGCAAAGGTTTTCTGTTTTATCACTATCAACCAATAGAGGCCAATTTAAAATCTAGAATGTATCTAATTTTTAACAAAAGAGGGAATTATATAAGAAAGTTTTATTTTGTTTGGAATGCAACTATACCTAGTTATATTAGAATTTTCCTTTTGATAAAATTTCTATTTTGAAAAAAAGTTTAAGTATTTCTATACTTTTCAAAGATAACTGTTTCTTCCAGCGAATCGCCAATTGTTGTGCCCTACAACAACCCCCCATTTCATATTATTATTATCCCAAAACCATAATATGAAATGGGTCCCTTTTTTAATTTTGGTTTTAATTGGTATCAACTTAGTTCTATTCAAAAAGGCTTGAAGAGATAAAATAAAACATTACCAAAAAGCCTTTTCAATAAACCAATCAAAAGCCTTAACATAAATGATTAATCTTTTGTCATTGCGATAAAGCGATCGCAAGATCGCATATCGCAATGACAAAGGGAACACAACTTGAGGACATATTGGTTTTCTCCGATGCGAAATCGCTATCGAGTATCAACAATAAATGAATTGGTGCAATTAAAGCCCCCTTAATCTCCAATGCAATGCGATATCGCTATCGGATATCAACGATAATGAATTAATGCAATAAAGCTCCCTCTTGCTCCGATGCGATGCGATATAGCTATCGGCAATCGGAAATCGACTATGCATGCCTTTTTAACTGCCCCACTCACTACTCCCGACGCGATGCGATATCACTGCAACAACATTGGGGGATAACCACCTGGTCCGGACCTTAGTACAACTCCTTTTCCGTTTGGAATGGTGGCTCCGACTGGATATAATGGGACCAGTTTCCCAATAATAAATAAAAGAGGTGGATGATTGATGAGTTGTCTGTTCTAATGATAGGTGGATAACTTAATCTATCAACAAAAATACGAAAACTAATACTAATCCCGGGAACAACTATTCTTTTGAAATGCAGCGTTTAATAATCTTTGTCTATTGACAGGCATGTAGATGACTCTGTAAAATAAACATAGATATTCAATCATTTAAACATTACTTCATCTAAATAGTTAAACAAAGTGATTAACACAAAATTACTGCATTTATCATTTATATCATCGATACATATATGATTGGAAGAAAATCATGCTATAAACAGCCAATAGTGGGATGCATAAAGGATGTTGTTAAAACACATATATATAAGCGATAATAGCAAGAGCGATCAAATGACAATTCATATAACAAGAATGAGTCTAGACATAGATAATAGTACCATATGAGCTGCTAATCAATCCCAATATCAATCGTTATTTGAAATTCTTCCTTCAGCACAGAAATGCTTTGAAACAAAGACAGTAGTGCACATTTGTATAAAATCTTCCTTATCAAAATCAGAATGATTGGTCCTGTTTCATAAAAGAATATCCCTGAAGTACAATAGTGCAACCTCAGGGTTTAAGTCATATACAAAACTTTACGACCCTTTCTAAATGCAAGAAAGGAACTATAAATACTACTAAAAAAATCTATGAAAACAAAATCCTACTTAATTGGCATCAATTAATACTGTCTATCTTCTTGGGAGCGATCTGGCAGTCGGAGATGTGAATCATGACTCAGGTTGTTTTCCTTTAAACCTGAGCTGGCTTATCGCAAGCATTGGCTCCACTTCAGGTGGTCTTTTGAGGCGCAAGCTGAGTTGGGAAGCAAAGGTGGCATCCTAAATATCGGGGATAATATACCTGATCGCATCTGTGAGGAATTTGAGGGCGGCTCTCTGGCTGTGCGGCTTCACTAAAAAGAACCAATAGGCATCCCATGTCAAACTGTTGATTCCCGCAATTAACCTTCCATTTTTCTCCAGCTTTGGGCAACATGATTGCTCCAACATCTTCGTTGCTGTTAATTGGCCTGGAGTACATTGAGAAATCATGTTAGACAAGTAAAGAGTATTATTAACCAATTCAACCAAATTACTAGTGGTTGTCTTGCATCTTAAAATTGCTCTCTTTTCCTTCATTAACTGAGATTTCCATTCTGTGAATAATATTTCTTTGTGCAATTCTAGAATCCTTGGTAGGTTAGCTGCCTGTCCCTAATCGAAATCTTGCCATTCCAAAAAATTTGTCAATGTTTCTTCGGCTTGATCCAAATCTGTCCTTGCCTTTTCTACTTTTTCACTTATGGATGCCGCTAAGTCACACAATGGTTCTGCCTGCGTGATTTGCTAACACAAAAGCTTCATCTGATTTATCAATCCTTTGTTTAATTGAAATTCCTCTGGTTTAAACTCATCTACCTGCGGGAGCTTTTTTGTTTGCTCAAGTTGAGCTGATAATTGAGCGATCTGCTCATCTTTGGATTTTAGCATTTGTTCATTTGATGCTTTTAGTTGCGCCAATGCCTCCGATAGCTCCTTTTTCTTTTGGACCACACTGTTGTCAATCCTTTGTTTTTCTTCCTGCAATTGTTTAGTCAGCTGATTGTTTATTTGTTGTTGTACTAGCAATTGTTGTTCTGGTTGCTCTGCCTTTTGTTGCGCTTCCGATAATTGTGCCTGTAGCGAAAAGATATCCTGATCTTTTGTCTTCAATAAACTGCTCACCTCTGATGCTTTATCTATTGTCGCCGCCGAATAATCTCCAGCATATTGCGATAGCTTTGTCAAATCATCAGAGGGCTCAAATTCCTCTTTCCATACCACATTGCACGTTACTGTTTGTTCTGGAATAAAGAAGGTTGATCACTCCTTCTCCTCTTCCTCTGTCGTTTCACTACAGCTTTATGCCTTGGGCTATAGAAGACATCCAAGGGAGGAATCTCTTCAATCTGCAAAATGACTTCGTCGGAAGGATCCTTTAGGATTATTTCCACTTCTTTCGATTTGGGTGGGTCGTTGGTTTCACCTAAAACCTGCTTTGAAGTCGCCTCTTGTGTATTGACTTCTTTTGAAGTCTCTTCATCTTTAGAGCATTCCAGATTTCCGAAAATAGAATTAAATTGTTGCCATTCCTGGAGCAATTTCAGATCAGTCTGTGTATCTTCATTTACCTTTAAACTGCTCTGTTCTTGCTCTTTCGCCTGGGTCTCTTCTTGTCTTTGCTCATGCACTTCCTCCTATTGCTTTTATGTAACAGGAGGTTCTTTATCAAGTCGCTTCTCAGGCTCGCTTGACTCTGTTGTTGGAGTCGTCGCTAACAGGTCTAGGGGTAGAGTTTGCAACCTCTGCTCTCTAAGTCTGTTGAATTCGACCAGCCCTTCATCTTTGTATTCAATTATGGTGAGCGATTTAACTTGATACAGTGACTCGGTCGATGCGAACAAGTCCTCAAATCTGTCTTCTTTATGCTCGAACTTGGTCAATTTGGCCTGTTCGAGTGCATTATAGGCGACTTTGTTTGGATCGAATCGCCTGCTCGGTAGAGTTGCCAGGGTTAGCGAATTTATTTTGTCAGCTTCTTTCTCTGCATGTTTGAAATCATGCAGAGTGTAGATACCATTTCTCAAAGGAAAAGAGGGCCAGACGTGCTTCTTAGCTTTCCTGAGAGTTTGTGTAACCCCATCGGCGATGATTTGATAGGCTATTTCCCTGGCCAGCCGTTTATCAGGGATGTATAGAGGAAGAACGTGGGGTTTAGCTTGAGTGCCAAAAACTCTGATATAAGTGAACTTTTCCTCCCCGAACCAACTCCCTATGGAAGTTAAATCAATCCCTGCTTGGTAGGAAATCTTAGGGGCAGGCTTATTGAAAATAGAATAATGAATGGGCAACATGAAACTGTTACAGACTTGATACAAATGGTGTTTGTAGTTGGTCTTCCACAACTTTTGATGGTATATGTGGACAGGTGCGGGGTCTTGCGACCTCCACCTCCATTCGAGTACAGGAAATTCAGAATTGAAACACAAGACATCTAATACATAGGCACTGTAGTAAAATGGAGGAATGAACCTTTCAGTGACGCGGGACTTGAATCTAAACTCAAGAATTGCGGATGCTAACTTATCGGATAGTATATGTGCCCAATCCATTATTTCACCACTACATGCAGCCTCCATTAAGGGGACCATTTCTATGGTAAAATTGGTCGAATCATGTAATCCCCACAAGAGCATAGAGAATCGACTGAGTACTTACCCGAAGATTCGTGCTTGTGCTTTGCTGGAATTTGTCTCCAACCTCGAATGGGTTCGGATTCAGTCTCATTCTCAGCTCGGAATTTCTCCAGGAATGTCGTGTTATACTTCTTCTCTGCCTCCGGCAAATGATACATTTGCCTTAAATCCTCGGCTCGAAAGGAACCGAAAATTCTCCCATCTGTGGTGCTGAAATTTCTATCGGTAATCGGGATTTCCTGAATCGCCCATCTAACCACATCTGTATATGGGAGGATTTTCTCCCAGGCCGCTATTCGATGAAGAAAAGAGTTGGCTAAATTGCTCAGATTAGCCTCGGATTTGCTAGTGCTGTCGGCTGAGACTTGTATTGCTGTCACCCTTGGCTCTTCGGCTTCAATCAGGTTATAGGTGCCTTGCCAAGTAGCTCTGACAAGTCCTAGGCATGTAGTGTCTGATATTAGCCCTTTCGTTTTATTGCTTGGATCAACAACAGGTTGCCCTGTGGCCAGCGAAGCGGAAGCCATTGTGGTTTTCTTGGACTTCTTCCCCATTCTAGTTAAATTTGTTTCTGCGGAAGAATTCTGCACAGAGATGATAATGGGCGTAATACAGAAAATGATAGCGTAAATCGAATAGACTGAGATATATATTGATGAATGCATGGCGAACGATTGACTTAAGGTGGCCTCGAATAAAATCTGTAAAAGGATCGCAGGCTTACTATTTCATTAAATGGCCGTTAAGACCTGTCAATCCTATCAATGCCTGTCAATTCGATTAATGGCCGAATGATTTATTTGAAGCGTGCCTTGGGTATTTTGGCGGTTGAGCGCGGATGAATGGCTCTTCGAAAGATAAGGCCTTAAATACGAATAAATCGTATTAAACTTGCTTTTAAGATTTTCTTTGAAAACTGCGCTTTTGCCTTTATCACAATTGGGCGTCAGGGGGAAATCATAAATCATTATATTGGTTCCATTTGGAATCCCCGATCACCAATAGCGATATCGCATCGCGTCGGGAGTAGTGAGTGGGGCAGTTAAAAAGGCGTGCATAGTCGATTGCCGATTGCCGATAGCGATATTGCATCGCATCGGAGCAAGAGGGAGCTTTATTGCGTTAATTCATTATCATCGATATCCGATAGTGATATCGCATCGCATCGGATATTAAGGGGGCTTTAATTGCACCAATTCATTTATTGCCGATACTTGATAGCGATTTCACATCGGAGAAAACCAATATGTCCTCAAGTTGTGTTCCCTTTGTCATTGCGATATGCGATCTTGCGATCGCTTTATCGCAATGACAAAAGATTAATCATTTATGTTAAGGCTTTTGATTGGTTTATTGAAAAGGATTTTTGGTAATTTTTTATTTTATCTCTTCGGGCCTTTTTGAATAGAACTAAGTTGATACCAATTAAAACCAAAATTAAAAAAAGGACCCATTTCATATTATGGTTTTGGGATAATAATAATATGAAATGGGGGGTTGTTGTAGGGCACAACAGGACTATGAGAACAATAGTGATCAAGAGCACAATGAAGAATTTCAAATGAATAGAGTGTCACAGTGTCCACTTAGTCCTAACCCTATGGACTATGAAAGCAACAATGATGAAGAACATTATGAGGAGTTTCAATTAAATAGAGTGTCACGGTGTCCACTTAGTCCTAATCCTATGGACTATGAGAGCAGTAGTGATAAATAACATGATGAAGATTTTCAAACAAATAGAGTCACAGTTTCCACTTAGTCCTAATCTTAAGGGCTATGAGAGTAGTAGTGATGAAGGACAGGATGAAGCACTTAGTCCTAATCCTAAGGACTATGATGTTGGCATTATGATACAAGTGTTGGCAACTCACACAGATGACAGATCATAGTGCAGCAGGTCAGTAGCAAAGAATTGATGATTAGACTACACAGAATGAAGAGAAAGAGATATACACAGGTTACCCTTGATAAAGACGCGCCTACATGCGGGTTAACCGATCAAAAGGTGCGTATACGTATACATGCACTTTCATGCAAGGGAAGGCGCGTACATTGGGTTTTGATCCATGGTATTTAATCCGACATATTTGAACCTATGGTTTTGGTCCATGGTATTACATCTAAGAGTTGATCCCAGGTATTTGATCCAAGGTATTGCTTATTGATGGTTTTGGAACATGGTATTGAGTAAGGTCTAAGACTATAAAAGGAGAAGAAGATCATTAGGCATCTGTATTGAGAAAGTCTTGAAAATCTGATGAAGTATGAGATCTAGTATGCAGGTAATGAGTTCATTATGCTTTGCTTGACCTGAGCTAAGGAGGAATCTCAGCAGTTGATGGAGAACAAGATCTAAGTACAGATCAAGATCTAATGACTTGGAATGAATCATCTCTATACGGTTTGATCATGTTTATTCTAGATCTGTATACTGATGCACGTAATGTTCTGTAGATGTTATGATCTGGGTATAACTTAAGTTTGGAATAGCTGCAAATCATGAATGAATGTTTACAGACATATACGCTAGTTGATTATGATAAAAGCGTGTACATACGCAGGTTAGATACATCCAAGTAGTGTATACCATTTGAGCTATGATGTTTGAAGTTACAGGTGTTTCTAGTTGTTAATGAGTTCTCATGACTGTTTATTTAGATTGGTTGATTATGTTTTGCTTCAATATTGATGGATGTGATCTATAATGGATCAGGATCAGAATGACTTATCTTTATGTGATCTGATGAACTAGATATGGTTACTAACATATGTATTATATTTGTATATGTAATGATCTGGGTATGTCTAAGGTCAGGAAGTTCAACAAAGTTATGAATAAGTAATTAATGACATATACACTCATTCGCTTTAGTGAAGTTGCGTATACACGATGGTTTGACACTTCCAAGTAGCATATGCACTCTGATGCATGATTTTTGATGATACAGTTGGTTCTGAATATTGTTGCAGAGTTCAACGTTTTGCTCTATGTTCTGGTGACTGCATTTTGTTGACAAGGTTTCAGTGATTCAGTATTGGGTGATTCAGAGATTGATGATGCTAGTGTTGATTGATTATGTGCTTCAATGGTATTAATGGGTCGAATATTAAAATTAGATGAAACGTGGCCTTCAGATTATGATATTGTGCTTCAAGAGTATCCAGTCTGAAAATGTATGAAACGTGGTACATGGAGGAAGAAAGAGAAGGTTGTTGCCTTATGTTGGTTGGCACCTACATACTAGTACATCAGCTAGTACAAGAGCTGAGGGGGTGGTAGCTCCCTTCGAGTAGCAGCTGGAAAACGAGTAAAAGTTGGATCATTTCAGTAGGCCGACACCTACGTACTAGTAAATGGATCGGCTAGTACAAGAGCTAAGGGGGTGGAGAACGAGAGAAGGTTGTATCCTTCTGCAGGTAGAAGCCTGTGTACTGGTATAAGACTGCACCAGTACAAAACTATTGTAAAAAGAAGTTTCTTATTAAAAAGAAGATTGAGATGACTTGCAGCAGGTGGTTTTCACCCACATTGGGTTTCCACCTTACATTATGGTGTTCATGTGTGCTTCTTGTGTGTGAAGATTTGTTCTATTTTACTGCTCCTGTTTATTGTTCATATGGTTAATAATGTTCAGATTCACTCATTAAGGATCAACTAACTGAATCATAAGTTTACTAGATATACGCTTGTTGCATTACACACAGTTGTGTATACACGTAGTTTTCCTTAATTGAAGTAGCGTATATGAATCTTAATATGGAAATGAAAAGGTTATATTGACTTGATAATATTGATTCACCTCATCCCCTCTCAGTATTATTTCCCACAATTGGTTTCAGAGCAGGTCCTTTTCTAGAAGCTTGATCGCTTGAAGGAGATCCGTAGAACAATGGGAAAGAAGCTTAAAAAGAAAGTTCCTAAGAAGAAGAAGACATCTCAGAAGAGCTATGACAGTGGGAAAATCAATTGGGGAATATGTGGAAGAAGCACTTTAGATTCAGAATCACTTCAGAATGAGGAACTATCAGGTATGAATTTTTTATCCTCTGGTAATACATTTATCGATCCATTTGAAGATGATGAAAGTAATAGCGAAACAACTGAATTTTCTCTTATGGGTGAGCAAGAAAGATATCAAATAGAGGCAAAATTTAAAAGGCTTACAGACAAAATTAGAGATCAATAAGATCTATTGAACAAAAGAGAATGTGCCTTCAAAGAAGAAGCTACCAAACTAAAAGCTCAACTAGAAGAAGGAAACAAGGTAAGGAAGTTATTCAAGGACAAGGAAGATCAATGTCCAAAGTTGCAGGATGAAGAGACATCATTGAAAAATGACGTCAATGAAAGGAACACAACAATCAAGAAACTCAGAGAAAGATCCAGTTACTATGAAAGGCTTGAAGCTACGATCCTCTCGCTAAAGGAAGATCTTGAAGAATCAAAGAAGCAAAATAAAGATCTACTCCAAGCTCTTAAAAAACAAGAAAAAAAAGTTCTTGAATTAAGACATCAGTTGGAAGAAGGAAGAAAAGCTGAAGAAAACATGAAGAAGTAGTATCATGAAAAGGAGGAGCAACATCAGGTTGAGGTAAGTATTCTTAAAGATAACATAGAAGAAAAGGATAAGCTCTTACGATTTCAAGATAGTACTAAGATTTTGGATGATATTCTTAGTAGTCCAAGGTCTCCTGCTATCAAAACGGGTATTGGTTTTCATGAATTTGTTGAAGGAGAATTTAGTTCACAAAGTAAGACAAGGGACTCTAATGTAAAATCTGAAATGCTCACCAAAGAGATGAGAGGTCAATCCCATCAACAACCAAGAAAAGAAATTCTTCAAAGAAAATATTTTATTCCTAACTATGGAAATAATAGTCAGTCAATTCCTCAAATGAATAATGTTGAATGTTATGTATGTCATAATCTTGGACATGTTGTAGCCAGATGCAGAAGAAGAATGGTTCAAGACTATCAATCAGAAAGATCATCACGTTTCAGGTACTTTAAGGGATATTGCTTTAATTGCAATATGTTTGGTCATAGAGTTGTTGATTACTATAAAAGGAATATGAAACATGTAGGATGTTATGCATGTAACAAGATTGGACATACAGCAAGGGAATGTAGGAACAAAGTACGGGCACCATACCAAAAGGAGAAATCATCATCACACTTGAAGAATGGAAGGAGAAGGAAGTACAGTCAGAAAGATGTGGCACAACACAATATATAGACATGACAGACTCAGAGGGACCTGAAAGTGAAAAACTTCAGTGTCCTAAATCCCATACGCAAGTTTCATAAAGGGAAGTCACGTATATACGCGAGTTGGTTATTGCACAGTCGCGTATATGTTAGTTTGAGGAAAAGCAGTGGAACAGGCTTAGGAAAAGGGGTCTGATATGATTCAGTCCATTATTTTATTTCTTTGATAATGGTTACAATCTGCTGATGATGTGTGGAAATGTCTTGACACTTGTAAGATGTTTAAAAGTGTTTTGATCCTAAATTAATAATGATGATGTCTTGATACTTCTTGCTGATATATGCATGATCAGATTTGGTAGTGAACAAATGGCACAGGTTCAGGGGGAGCATATGCTTTTAATAATGCATTGTTGGCATTATTGTTAGTAGTCCTTGGTGATGATTCTTATATGGCTAAATGATATATCTTGCTATGATATGGTTATGAGTTGTCCATGACAAAATCTCATATGATTCTTGGGGTAACATAGTTGATGTTCAGATCAGATTTGTGGTTGATTCTCTGATGATGCATATATGGTGCTTACATGGTGATCTTCATAAGGATAAGGAGAAGTACAAAGCTTGAATGCACATCTTCATTACTTGATGATGATTTACTCATATGCTGCTATCATCATATGCATAAAGATCATATAATATAGTTATGATGCAGGATTCCTATAGTTCTTGGCGCTCATGTGGATGAGGATTGTTGTTGTTGATAATATCAAGAACTCTTGACAAAGGATCTTGAGCTCAAGATATATAGTGCGAGATACATGAATGTTTACTCAAATTTGCATTGTTGGAGACATGATGATGATAAGTTCTTATCTATATGATGGTAGGTTGATATTTACATATGTTGATTGATGCAGATGTTCCCATGTGATGATAATTAGATCATGTAGATCTTGATGAGATGGCTATGGTGTTTTTCACTTATGATATAATGTGAATGATTCTATATGTCATATGCAGAATTCAGTGCAAAAATATGAGTTGATGTAGACATACCTTGTTGCTGGTCTAGATGCTGTTGTTAGATAATTATGGAGCAGATCATACATTGTGTATGATAGTTGCTAATGACTATCATGATCATATTTAGATGTTTTCTCTCTGTTATAAATGTCATGTAAAGGTCATATCAAGACTCATGATGTAATAGTTTGTCTCTATCTATTGTAGTCATTTGATGAATCCTTTTTGGTCATATGATGTAGTTTGTACCCCCACTATGCATGGGAAGGATGATGTGATATTTCAGTCATGTATAAACAATTGGTATCTAATGTATCCACAATTGGTTGGGTGGATGAGTCAATATCGGTATATCTCCACTTGGTTGAGAGATGGATGTACGTTTGAGTCTTTGGTGATAGGAAGGTTATTTATGATAGAGTCATGTTCTTCTTGTAGAACATCTTTTTGTATACCTTGCTTACAATCAGGGGGAGCATGAACAACACACTTCAGTAAAGCAGAGATTTCAACATGAACTTAGAAGGAGCATGGATAAATTGGTACATCTTGGCATATACAAAGGGGGAGCTCATTCAGAGATTTCAGCAGGTACTCAGGGGGAGTACGAACAACGGAATGTTTATCAAGGAAAGAGAATATCTTGGTCCGCCCCTTTGCCCTTGATGTCAAAAGGGGAGAGTGATTTGGTGTTGTTGCTATCAAGTCCAAAGGGGGAGATTGTTGGCATTATGATGAATGTGTTGTACTTGATGGCAACCCACTCGTAGAAGAACAACTCACTTATATATAACTAGATGAATCTACAGAAGAGATAACAAGATACATGGGATGCACGATAGCCCAAAAGGGATACGATGATAGTTCTCAGTATGACAAGTTAGCTTTGCCATCAAGTACAAAGGGGGAGATTGTTGGCATTATGATACAAGTGTTGGAAACTCACACAGATGACAGACCATAGTGCAACAGGTCAGTAGGAAAGAATTGATGATCAGACTACACAGAATGAAGAGAAAGAGATATATGCAAGTTACCCTTGATAAATACACATATACACACAAGTTAACCGATCAAAAGGTGCGTATACGTATACATGCACTTTCATGCAAGGGAATGTGCATACATTGGGTTTTGTTCCATGGTATTTAATCTGACATATTTGAACCTATGGTTTTGGTCCGTGGTATTGCATCTAAAGAGTTGATCCCAGGTATTTGATCCAAGGTATTGATTATTTATGGTTTTGGACTATGGTATTGAGTAAGGTCTAAGACTATAAAAGGAGAAGAAGATCATTAGGCATATGTATTGAGAAAGTCTTGAATATCTGATGAAGTATGAGATATAGTATGAAGGTAATGAGTTCATGATGCTTTGCTTGACCTGAGCTAAGGAGGAATCTCAGCAGTTGATGGAGAACAAGATCTAAGGACATCGAGATCTAATGACTTGCAATGAATCATCTCTATACAGTTTGATCATGTTTATTCTAGATCTGTATACTGATGCATGTAATGTTTTGTAAATGTTATGATCTGGGTATAACTTAAGTTCAGAATAACTGCAAATCATGAATGTTTACAGACATATACGCTGGTTGATTATGATAAAAGTGCATACATACGCAAGTTAGATACATCCAAGTAGCGTATACCATTTGAGCTATGATGTTTGAAGTTACAGGTGTTTCAGGTTGTTGATGAGGTTTGATGACTATTTATTCAGATTGGTTGATTATGTTTTGCTTCAGTATTGATGGAGGTGATCTATAATGGATCAGGATCAGAATGACTTATGTTTATGTGATCTGATGAACTATATCTGGTTGCTAACATATGTATTATCTTTGTATATGTAATGATATGGGTATGTGTGAAGTCAGGAAGTGCAGCAAAGTTATGAATAAGTAATTAATGACATATACACTAGTTTGCTTTAGTGAAGTTGTGTATACACGCTGGTTCGACACATCCAAGTAGAATATGCACTTTGATGCATGATTTTTGATGATACAATTGATTTTGAATATTGTTGTAGAGTTCAGTGTTATGATTTGTGTTTTTGTGACTGCATTTTTTTGACAGGATTTCA
Organism: Pinus taeda; assembly: GCA_000404065.3. Classification (NCBI taxonomy): domain Eukaryota; kingdom Viridiplantae; phylum Streptophyta; class Pinopsida; order Pinales; family Pinaceae; genus Pinus; species Pinus taeda. The sequence continues at coordinate 144,605 of APFE031420386.1, read as the reverse complement.
ATGATTCAGTATTGGGTGATTCAGAGATTGATGATGCTAGTGTTGATTGATTGTGTGCTTCAATGATATTAATGGGTCTAGTATGAAAATTGGATGAAACGTGGCCTTCAAATTATGGTATTGTGCTTCAGGAGTATCCAGTCTAAAAATGTATGAAACGTGGTACCTAGAGGAAGAAAGAGAAGGTTATTGCCTTCTGTAGGTTGGCACCTACGTACTAGTACATCAGCTAGTACAAGAGCTAGGAGGGTGGTAGCTCCCTTCCAGTAGCAGCTCGAAAACGAGTAAAGGTTGGAGCATTTCAGTAGGCCGACACCTACGTACTAGTAAATGGATCGGCTAGTATAAGAGCTAAGGGGGTGGTAGCTCCCTTCCAGGAGAGTTTGGAGAACGAGAGAAGGTTGTAGCCTTCTGCAGGTAGAAGCCTGTATACTGGTATAAGACTGCACCAGTACAAAACTATTGTAAAAATAATTTTCTTATTAAAAAGAAGATTGAGACGACTTGCAGCAAGTGGTTTTCACCCACATTGGGTTTCCACTTTACATCATGGTGTTCATGTGTGATTCTTGTGTGTGAAGATTTGTTCTATTTTACTTCCCCTGTTTACTGTTCATATGGTTAATAATGTTCAGATGCACTCATTAAGGATCAACTAACTGAATCATAAGTTTACTGGATATACGCTTATTGCATTACACACAGTTGCGTATACATGTGGTTTTCCTTAATTGAAGTAGCGTATATGAATCTTAATATGGAAATGAAAAAGTTATATTGACTTGATAATACTAATTCACCCGCCCCCCTGCCCCTCTCAGTATTATTTCCAACATATCAGAGTAGCAGTGATAAAGGGTAGGATGTAGAATTTCCAGTAAGTAAATAGTCACATTTTTTACATAGTCCTAATCCTATGGACTATGATAACATCACTAACAATGCGCATGAGGAAGAATATCAAATAAACATTGAGTTAAATTTCCCATTTAGTCCTAATTCTAAGGAATATGACAGTAGAACTGAAGAAGGGGAAGATGAAGAATATCCTTCAAGTCAGTATTTCAAAAGCATAGATGATCAGAGTGAGGATAAAATTCCTCAGAATGATGATGAAAATTCTTATACAAATGATGGAGATATTACCAGGAAATATTGTATCGAGGAGGAGGAACAAATCTTTTCGTATTAATCCAATATGTTCTAGTTATACAAGGGGCAGAGTAGAATATCTGACGAGAAGAAGTTCTATCAAAGCTCTCATTTCAAGTGAATGTTGTCAAAAATATTTCTTGAAACATATGGATTTCAAGTTTGCATTAGAGAAAAGGAAGAGATATTTATCAATGAATAAAAGCATGCAAATTTCATATTTAGTGGGGTGCATGCAATCTACATTTTTAGGTTATGATAATCATATTGGGTCTTCATTTATCTGTAGAAAGGCTTTCAAAATGTTTCATTCAATGGGTAGTTTTCGTCTCTCAAGAATCCAATAAAATTTGGAAAAGGATCCTACATTTTATTCAAAAGTACGTCATAAATGACACTTTGGGCCATTATCAAATACTGCAATGTCATGGATGAAATATTTATTTTCAAAGCATGGAGAGTGTATGCCGAATAGAAAGATAATACATATTCCACATAATTTCTCAAGACGAGAAATCTACAACTTATACAAAGAATATGCAGAAGGTGTTGAGGGACATGGTCGATTTATTACATATCAATATTTTGTGAAGGTATGGAAGAAAGAATTCAACAATGTCCGCTTTCCTAAGAAGACAAGGATGGGGATTTGCAGTACACGTGCTTCTCTTAAATAAAAAAGGGATAGACGTGAAGGGTCAGAAAGAGGTAAGCATTCATAATTTTAACTTTTAAAATTGTAGAGTCATAAACTATGAAAACATATTTCTTAATGACTTTCTTTTATGTTGTGTAGATTCCATTGTCAAAGAACTTCAGGAGCATCACAAACAACAAACAAGTGTAGGGAAAAAGTTGTACAAGCATCGAAAGAAGTGTTATGATAATCTGAATAAATATGTTAGGGTCCCACCCTAACCCCCTTATTTATGTCATGGGATCACGTCATAGTCAAGAGTCAATAAAGCCCATATTAATATTTGTAAGTGGTTAACCCGCAATTAATGACGGGACCACAGTTAGTTGCAAATGGGCGGTAGTATTATATAAAGGGTAAATGGGCGGTAGTATTAGATAGACGATATTAATAAAACCCATGGTATTGGCCCGTGGTATTGGATGTATGATTCATATATAAAGGATAGAGACTCCCTGCGAGGAGTATCGTGTCTTGTTTTGTATTCGAGCTCTGCTCTATTGGAGGTTGCCCCCTCGAAGAGGCCTGTGAACATTTCTCTCTGAGTAATAAAATCATTGCTATTCCGTGTTCTGGGTATATTTTCTTCGCATATTCTGTGTTCTGGGTATTTTTTCTCGCATATTCTCTGTTCGGTATTACTTTGCAGGTTAAGAAGCATAACAA
>APFE031420386.1:129898-142080 GCA_000404065.3 Pinus taeda | reverse complement strand
ATGGTGTTCATGTGTGCTTCTTGTGTGTGAAGATTTGTTCTATTTTACTGCTCTTGTTTACTTTTCATATGGTTAATAATGTTCAGATTCACTCATTAAGGATCAACGAACTGAACCATAATTTTACTGGATATACACTTGTTGCATTACACACAGTTGTGTATACACGCATTTTTCCTTAACTGAAGTAGCGTATATGAATCTTAATATGGAAATGAAAAGGTTATATTGACTTGATAATACTGATTCACCCCCCCTCTCAGTATTATTTCCAACAATTGGTTTCAGAGGAGGTCCTTTTGTAGAAGCTTGATCACTTGAAGGAGATCCGTAGAACAATGGGAAAGAAGCTTAAAAAGAAAGTTCCTAAGAAGAAGAAGACATCTCAGAAGAGCTATGACAGTGGGAGAATCGATAGGGGAATATGTGGAAGAAGCACTTTAGATTCAGAATCACTTCAGAATGAAGAACTATCAGGTATGAATTTGTTATCCTCTGGTAATACATTTATCGATCCATTTGAAGATGATGAAAGTAATAGCGAAACAATTGAATTTTCTCTTATGGGTGAGCAAGAAAGATATCAAATAGAGGCAGAATTTAAAAGGCTTACATACAAAATTAGAGATCAACAAGATCTATTGAACAAAAGAGAATGTGCCTTCAAAGAAGAAGCTACCAAACTAAAAGCTCAACTAGAAGAAGGAAACAAGGTAAGGAAGTTATTCAAGGACAAGGAAGTTCAATGTCAAAAGTTGTAGGATGAAGAGACATCATTGAAAAATGATGTCAATGAAAGGAACACAATAATCAAGAAACTCAAAGAAAGATCCAGTTACTATGAAAGGCTTGAAGCTACGATCCTCTCGCTAAAGGAAGATCTTGAAGAATCAAAGAAGCAGAATAAAGATCTACTCCAAGCTCTTAAAAAACAAGAAAACGAAGTTCTTGAATTAAGGAATTAGTTGGAAGAAGGAACAAAACATGAAGAAAACATGAAGAAGCAGTATCATGAAAAGGAGGAGCAACATCAGGTTGAGGTAAATATTCTTAAAGATAACTTAGAAGAAAGGGATAAGCTCTTACGATTTCAAGATAGTACTAAGTTCTTGGATGATATTCTTAGTAGTCCAAGGTCTCCTACTATCAAAATGGGTATTGGTTTTCATGAATCTGTTGAAGGGAATCTAGTTCACAAAGTAAGACAAGGGACTCTAATGTAAAATCTGAAATTCTCAACAAAGATATGAGAGGTCAATCCCATCAACAACCAAGAAAAGAAATTCTTCAAAGAAAATATTTTATTCCTAACTATGGAAATAATAGTCGGTCAATTCCTCAAATGAATAATGTTGAATGTTATGTATGTCATAATCTTGGACATGTTGTAGCCAGATGCAGAAGAAGAATGGTTCAAGACTATCACTGAGAAAGATCATCATGTTTCAGGTACTTTAAGGGATATTGCTTTGCTTGCAATATGTTTGGTCAAAGAGTTGTTGATTGCTATAAAAGGAATATGAAACATGTAGGATGTTATGCATGTAACAGGCTTGGACATACAACAAAGGAATGTAGGAACAAAGTACGGGCACCATACCAAAAGGAGAAATCATCATCACACTTGAAGAATGGAAGAAGAAGGAAGTACAGCCAGAAAGATGTGGCACAACACAATATACAGACATGACAGACTCAGAGGGACCTAAAAGTGCAAAACTTCAGTGTCCTAAATCTCATACGCAAGTTTCATAAAGGGAAGTCGCGTATATACGCGAGTTGGTTACTGCACAGTCGCGTATATGTTAGTTTGAGGAAAAGCAGTGGGACAGGCTCAGGAAAAGGGGTCTGATATGATTCAGTCCATTATTTTCTTTGTTTGATAATGGTTACAATCTGCTGATGATGTGTGGAAATGTCTTGACACTTGTAAGATGTTTAAAAGTGTTTTGATCCTAAATTAATAGTGATGATGTCTTGATACTTCTTGCTGATATATGCATGATCATATTTGATAGTGAACAAATGGCACAGGTTCAGGGGGAGCATATGCTTTTAATAATGCATTGTTGGCATTATGGTTAGTAGTCCTTGGTGATGGTGCTTATATGGCTAAAAGATATATCTTGCTATGATATGGTTATGAGTTGTCCATGACAAAATCTCATATGATTCTTGGGGTAACATAGTTGATGTTCAGATCAGATTTGTGGTTGATTCTCTGATGATGCATATATGGTGCTTACATGGTGATCTTCATAAGGATAAGGAGAAGTACAAAGCTTGAATACACATCTTCATTACTTGATGATGAGTTACTCATATGCTGCTATCTTCATATGCATAAAGATCATATAATACAATTATGATGCAGGATTCCTATAGTTCTTGGCGCTCATGTGGATGAGGATTGTTGTTGTTGATGATATCAAGAAGTCTTGACAAATGATCTTAAGCTCAAGATACATAGTGCGAGATACATGAATTTTTACTTAAATTTGCATTGTTGGAGACATGATGATGATAAGTTCTTATCTATATGATGGTAGGTTGATATTTACATATGTTGATTGATGCAGATGTTCCCATGTGATGATACTTAGATCGTGCAGATCTTGATGAGATGGCTATGGTGTTTTTCACTTATGATATAATGTGACAGATTCTATATGTCAAATGCAGAATTATGTTCAAAAAGATGAGCTGATGCAGACATACCTTGTTGCTGGTCTAGATGCTATTGTCAGATAATTATGGAGCAGATCATAGATTGTGTATGATAGTTGCTGATGACTATCATGATCTTATTTAGATGTTTTCTCTCTGTTATAAATGTCATGTAAAGGTCATATCAAGACTCATGATGTAATAGTTTGTCTCTATCTATTGTAGTCATTTGATGAATCCCTTTTGGTCATATGATGTAATTTGTACCCCCACTATGCATGGGAAGGATGATGTGATATTTCAGTCATGTATAAACAATTGGTATCTAATGTATCCCCACTTGGTTGGGTGGATGAGTCAATATCGATATATCTCCGCTTGGTTGAGAGATGGATGTATGTTTGAGTATTTGGTGATAGGAAGGTTATTTATGATAGAGTCATGTTCTTCTTGTAGAACATCTTTTTGTAGACCTTGCTTACAGTCAGGGGGAGCATGAACAACACACTTCAGTAAAGTAGATATTTCAGCATGTACTTAGAAGGAGCATGGATAGATTGGTACATCTTGGCATATACAAAGGGAGAGCTCATTCAGAGATTTTAGCAGGTACTCAAGGGGAGTACGAACAACAGAATGTTTATCAAGGAAAGAGAATATCTTGGTCCACCCATTTGCCCTTGATGTCAAAGGGGGAGAGTGATTTGGTGTTGTTACCATCAATTCCAAAGGGGGAGATTGTTGGCATTATGATGAATGTGTTGTACTTGATGGCAACCCACTCGTAGAAGAACAACTCACTTATATATAACAAGATGAATCTACAGAAGAGATAACAAGATACATGGGATGCACGACAACTCAAAAGGGATCAGATGATAGTTCTCAGTATGACAACTCACAGATGACAGACCATAGTGCAGCAGGTCACTATCAAAGAATTGCTGATCAGACTACACAGAATGAAGAGAAAGAGATATACGCAGGTTACCCTTGATAAATACGCGTAGACACATGGGTTAACCGATCCAAAGGTGCGTATACGTATACATGAATTTTCATGCAAGGGAATGTGCGTACATTGGATTTTAGTCCATGGTATTTAATCTGACATATTTGAACCTATAGTTTTGGTCTGTGGTATTGCATCTAAAGAGTTGATCCCAGGTATTTGATCAAAGGTATTGATTATTTATGGTTTTGGACAATGGTATTGAGTAAGGTCTAAGACTATAAAAGGAGAAGAAGATCATTAGGCATCCGTATTGAGAAAGTCTTGAATGTCTAATGAAGTATGAGATCTAGTATGCAGGTAATGAGTTCGTGATGCTTTGCTTGACCTGAGCTAAGGAGGAATCTCAGCGGTTGATGGAGAACAAGATCTAAGGACAAATCGAGATCTAATGACTTGGAATGAATCATCTCTATACGGTTTGATCATGTTTATTCTAGATCTGTATACTGATGCAGGTAATGTTCTATAAATGTTATGATCTGGGTATAACTTAAGTTCGGAATAGCTGCAAATCATGAATTAATGTTTACAGACATATATGCTGGTTGATTATGATAAAAGTGCGTACATACGCAGGTTAGATACATCCAAGTAGTGTATACCATTTGAGCTATGATGTTTGAAGTTACAGGTGTTTCTGGTTGTTGATGAGTTCTGATGACTGTTTATTCAGATTGGTTGATTATGTTTTGCTTCAGTATTGATGGAGGTGATCTATAATGGATCAGGATCAGAATGACTTATCTTTATGTGATCTGATGAACTAGATCTGGTTGCTAACATATGTATTATCTTTGTATATGTAATGATCTGGGTATGTCTGAAGTCAGGAAGTGCAACAAAGTTATGAATAAGTAATTAATGACATATACACTGGTTCGCTTGAGTGAAGTTGTGTATACACGCTGGTTCGGCACTTCCAAGTAGCGTATGCACTCTGATGCATGATTTTTGATGATACAGTTGGTTCTGAATATTGTTGCAGAATTCATTGTTCTGCTTTGTGTTCTGGTGACTGCATTTTGTTGACAAGATTTCAATGATTCAGTATTGGGTGATTCATAGATTGATGATGCTAGTGTTGATTGATTGTGTGCTTCAATGATATTAATGGGTTCAGTATGAAAATTGGATGAAACGTGGCCTTCAGATTATGGTATGGTGCTTCAGGAGTATCCAATATGAAAATGTATGAAAAGTGGTACCTAGAGGAAGAAAGAGAAGGTTGTTGCCTTCTGTAGGTTAGCACCTACGTACTAGTACATCATCTAGTAGAAGAGCTAAGGGGGTGGTAGCTCCCTTCCAGTAGCAGCTGGAAAACAAGTAAAGGTTGGAGCATTTCAGTAGGCCGGCAACTACGTACTAGTAAATGGATCGACTAGTACAAGAGCTAAGGGGGTGGTAGCTCCCTTTCAGGAGAGTTTGGAGAACGAGAGAAGGTTGTAGCCTTCTGCAGGTAGAAGCCTGTATACTGGTGTAAGGCTGCACCAGTACAAATCTATTGTAAAAAGAAGTTTCTTATTAAAAAGAAGATTGAGACGACTTGCAGCAAATGGTTTTCACCCACATTGGGTTTCCACTTTACATCATGGTGTTCATGTGTGCTTCTTGTGTGTGAAGATCTGTTCTATTTTACTTCTCCTGTTTACTGTTCATATGGTTAATAATGTTCAGATGCACTCATTAAGGATCAACGAACTGAATCATAAGTTTACTGGATATACGCTTATTGCATTACACACAGTTGTGTATACACGCGGTTTGCCTTAATTGAAGTAGCGTATATGAATCTTAATATGGAAATGAAAAAGTTATATTGACTTCATAATACTAATTCACCCCCCCCTCTCAGTATTATTTCCAACATATGAGAGTAGTAGTGATAAAGGGTAGGATGTAGAATTTCCAGTAAGTAAGTAGTCACATTTTTTACATAGTCTTAATCCTATGGACTATGTGAACATCACTGACAATGCACATGAGGAAGAATATAAAATAAACATTGAGTCAAAATTTCCATTTAGTCCTAATTCTAAGGAATATGACAATAGCACTAAAGAAGGGGAAGATGAAGAATATCCTTCAAGTCAGTATTTCAAAAGCATAGATGATCATAGTGAGGATAAAATTCCTCAGAATGATGATGAAAATGCTTATACAAATGATGATCCAATGATGGAGATATTACCAGGAAATATTGTATCGAGGAGTAGGAGCAAACCTTTTCGTATTAATTCAATATGTTCTAGTTATACAAGGGGTAAAGTAGAATATTTGACGAGAAGAAGTTCTATCAAAGCTCTCATTTCAAGTGAATGTTGTCAAATATATTTCTTGAAACATATGGATTTCAAGTTTGCATTAGAGAAAAGGAAGAGATATTTATCAATGAATAAAAGAATTCAAAATTCATATTTAGTGGGGTGCATGCAATCTACATTGTTAGGCTATGATAATCATATTGGGTCTTTATTTATCTGTGGAAAGGCTTTCAAAATGTTTCATTCTATGGGTAATTTTCGTCTCTCAAGAACCCAAGAAAATTTGGAAAAGGATCCCACATTTTATTCAGAATTACGTCATAAATGACACTTTGGGCCATTATCAAATACTGCAATGTCATGGATGAAATATTTATTTTCAAAGCATGGAGAGTGTATGCCAAATAGAAAGATAATACATATTCCACATAATTTCTCAAGATGAGAAATATACAACTTATACAAAGAATATGCAGAAGGTGTTGAGGGACATGGTCGATTTATTACATATCAATATTTTGTGAAGGTATGGAAGAAAGAATTCAAAAATGTCTGCTTTCCTAAGAAGATAAGGATGGGGATTTGCAGTACACGTGCTTCTCTTAAATAAAAAAGGGATAAATGTGAAGGGTCAAAAAGATGTAAGCATTCATAAATTTAACTTTTAAAATTGTATAGTCCATAACTATGAAAACATATTTCTTAATGACTTCCTTTTATGTTGTGTAGATTCCATTGTCAAAGAACTTCAGGAGCATCACGAACAACAAACAAGTGAAAGGAAAAAGTTGTACAAGCATCGAAAGAAGTGTTATGGTAATCCAAATAAATATTGGGTTTGATAATTTATGGTATGGACCAGAAGAAAACACTTTTACCACATTTTTCTTGCGCACCCAAAATTTACAGGACGAAAATTTTATTTAGTATCACTTGGTCGGTTGTATGGTCTTCAATGTGAAAATGTTGCCAACAATGTACTTCACAACTCCAAATATTCATAATGATGCAAATCTAACAATAACCATAATTCATGATGTACTTTCTCATTGGTCTAGTAATCTTCTTGAACTTTTGTATCTACAATTGGACAACACTTGCCATGAAAACAAAAATCAGATTGTTTTTGGATATCTAAACATGCTTGTTGAATTGAGAATTTTTCGGAAGGTAAAGGTTGGTTTCCTTCTTGTTGGGCACACTCATGACCATATTGATCAGATGTTCAATCGTTTTTCAGTCACATTGAGGAGGAAGGAAGTTGGGAGGTTGCCATCATTAATTGAATGTATTAAGAAATCATACATGCCATAGCTTACTTTTGATGTGTTGGAAGAAACTGTTGAAATGTGAAGGTTTATTCTGGGATCACATGGTGAGGAGTAATGCATTGAACAACTTAATGACATTAGCTTCTAACATCAATTTCGTATCAAAAAAATTGATGGGAAAACACTAATATGGGGAAAGAAGTATTCAGCTACTGCAGAATGGGCACTGTCATCACGTTTGGAATTTTTGAAGTTCATTCCAGATCATCCAATATTTTCATCAAATATATTGTTATTACAATCAGTTGTTGAAGTTCATAATGCACACAGACAGAATAGAGATATAAATTATTCTGATTGCCTAGAAGAAATTAAAAAGTGTATTAGATATACATATGAGTACTTTGGCATTGCTGATTCAGTTTGATGGGAGTCCTTTTTCAATAATCAAAGTGATATCATTTCAAGAACAACAAACGAAGATATACCTTTGAAAAAACCATTTATTTGGCCACAAAATATGTCAAATGAACATGAGGAAAGAAATATTGTTGAACATCAACAATATATAGGTATTATTAATTCTTCACAGGAAAAGGAAAGAGAGATGTATATTGGTTCCAGAAGATCTCGTGCACAAAGCGAAGCCATGGAAGACCTTTACAGGGGCTCAATACATGATATTAAGGAGGGTTGCATGATTGCGGTGCTAGCAGATGGAGATCCCAATTGCTATCCATTATGGGTTTCTAAGGTTATAAAGGTCATTATAGAAAATGAAGATGTTATAGGTGTTGAAGTACATTTGTATGCCACAAATACACACCCATTCAATGGTGTGTACAATCCAGAGATGGTAGTTGATAAAACAATTGGCAGAAAGAGAAAAAGAAAGGGTACAAATATAAATCGTCACCGCATAGACCTCTTAAAATTGGAGGATGTTGACATATTTGTTTATGACTTCAATTTAACAAAGAGAGGATCTCTTTGCTTCAAGATGATAGAGATTCTAGAAAGGTTTCTACCAGAAGGAACAATGTTGAGACGGGAGTCTACTGAAACCAGTCATAGATCTAGAAGAATTTTGAAACTTGAAATGGTGGGCATGCATGTGGACTCGGATGGGGCACTAGTTGATGAAAGAGAATAATATGGTACATCTTCGTCTGCATCTAGTCATTCATTTGAAGATGTGAATTTTGATGGTGTGCAAGAAAATATGAGTGTTTTTGAATAATTGTCTAAGACAATTTATATAACTGATGTTTGCATCGTATCTTGAATTAAGAATTTTTATTTCCATGTTAAATCAAAGTTATGAGTCATTTTTATGTTGTTGTATTATATGTTTTAAATATGATTATTTTTACTGTTTAGAATATCTACAATGCAACAATAAATTAGAGATATAATGTATGTTTCATTCAATATACAAATAATGTCATTTTGATTAATTTAGTCATGTAATTTGTTCATAATTTCATGGTTTATTTAATTTTATGATTGAAAATTTTCTATTTTTTTGTATCTTTAATGTTATGGTTGAAACGAATTACAATTTTAGTGATCTTTAGTGTCATGTTATTATATGTTTAACAACATGGATGAAAACTAATAGGATTTTAATGTGTTTCAGATCCCATTATTTTATATTTATTATCATTACTAAAACATGTTGAAATTATATGTAGAAAAGAAAAATGTTATTCTACCAAAAGCATTAGTGTGTTTTTTTTCCTCAAAAACAACTGTTTTTTTGCACATAAAAATTCGGTTTTACTGACATTTTTTAAAAATGTTGAAAATTGACCCTAAAAAATACCATCGTTCCAGTATCAACACTTTTGGTTTTTAGGGTGTTTTTTGCACAAAAAAATTGTTTTCACTGCCATTTTTAAAACATGTTCAAAATTGACCCTAAAAAAAAAACATCGTTCCAGTAGACACACTTTTCATTTTTAGCACTATTTTTCATGTTTTTTTGGGGTTTTTTGGCTAGAGTTCCTATCTTATGTTTATAGCTCCTGTTTCAAAGTTTACATTATTCCAAGGGAAAGTTCAACCTGAGCCCTCTTCAAGATTCCATGGCAATTTGTTTGCCATGCAATTCTCTGTAACATATTGCCATAACACATAACTGTTAGTGCATAAGTAAATGTAACAATATAATAATTATCTTACCTTATTGTTCCAATCACATTGCCTTGTAACTAAATACACATGTCAGCCACATGTTCCAAATATCAAGAAAACATATCTACTAATTTGAAATAATCTATTACCAAGACTAACATTCATTTCATAATCCATAGTCAACTCATAGCCATTAGACATAATGCTACAACTATCACCTACTTACACTCAAGTACATATCATCTATATCAACACATGTGTGAGTGAAACCATACTAAAACAAGATCATTTCTTATTGAAATCTTATAGAAACATACTCATATCATGTGATTAATCAAACATTCAACAACAGATAGATGACATAATAGACATCAACACTCAAACACCAAATAGATGACATAATAAAACATTCAAGCATACAGTAGATGACATAAGCAAGCTCATACCTTAATGTATCTCAGGGGGAGCTATCTTCTTTGCACAATCAATCTAGATTAGCATGATATAACTTCACGACATATCAACTCAAACATAAATAAGGGCATGACATCCAAAATAATCACTAGCTAAAATGTTAACATCATAAACTCATAAATAATTATCATTCATACATAATAGTCACATTTGCTTAGTCAACCTAGATTAGTATGACATAATATCACAACATATTAACTCATATGTGAATGTCATAACTCTAACCATTTGCATACACCAATCCAAATTAGTATGATACATATAACATCAAGATATTAATGTAATAACCCTAATCATCAAGTTACTAGCATATAATAACAATAATTTAACATATAACATGCTCATCAAAAACATATAACATAATCATCAAGTTAACTAACATAAAAGAATAACAACAATGCATACAACCACATGTTACTATCATTCGTGACTATCACATATGCATATGACTATAGTAATCAACTAGCATCTATCATGTATGTAGCCATAACATCAATAGAATGAAAGGCGTACACATAACCATAATGTACATAACAATCCTTAACCTACATACCTGCATGCCCAACATACAAACCTGTATGACGACATGATCTTGCCTCGAGGTCCAATACTACAACGCCACCTTGATGGTATGCATCTTCTTCTTTAACTCAATCAAATCATTAGCATCATAAAATACCAATAACATCTTGATAACCTAATTTCATATAATGACCTCACAGTGCATGTCTGACCTACCATACATGCATAACCATATCCATGCAAATGCATGCCTAACACCATATAGACATTGACATGCATAAAAAATGCATATAGAACCAACATACATTCATGACTAACGCATCCCAACAATAACGTCATCAACTTCCACATGGCAACACAACAACAACAATGACCACCATGGATACACAACAAGCACATAGTCCACAAACATAAAGAACACATATGAAACTGACATGTATGCATGAAAATATATTCTACCCATCTAGTCCAAGGGGTGAGCCATGCTCTGATACCACTATGTGGTATTATATATCACACAAGAAGAACAAAAGCCATAAACCACCCAAAGAGAACAGAATCCATTCTGATACCACTCTGTGGTATCAGATATCACCCAAAGAGAGTGTAACCTACTCTTATACCACTATGTAACAACCTCATCCCACATCTACCCAAGTAATTGGTGAATCAGGGTAAATATTCAACAAGAGGCCACTATAATGGGATTCAACCTCCTATGTGACCTTAAGGAAGTGGAATAAATAAAAACCAACAACATAGACCTTCTATACTTGTTAAAGGACTCCGAGAGTCCTTCCTAGTCATCCCAATGACTAGTCCCTGGGTCCCACTACGATTTTAGACCATTAAATCCCTAGAGATTGCCTTGACATGGACAAGGGTTCACTTAGGAGGCTCCATTCGCTCACACAACAAGGCATGGGTACATCTGGGCACTTTTCTCCTTAGTCCTGTGCCTACGACTCCAGGATTTGTGCCACTTTTTTGGGCCTAGATCTCAGGTCACTACCCATAACTCAATGACACCTTCAGAAATGAATTTGCGCAAGAGAACATTGATACATTTTCAAAAACATTGACAAGGATTAGACTGGACCCTTACTATCTGTGACAGGGATTTCGTCAAACATGTCACAAACATGAAGGCTATAGGTCTTAAAAGTAGAATTGAGCATGTGGGTCTCATAGTTATCTGAGAATCCTTAAGAAGTATTGATGCCTAAACACATTAACTACAATTTCATCTATTAGGCCATAGATACACTGCTCATTCATTTACAAGTAAAAACATGATGAGTGACATACATCATCACTTTCATAATACATGCTTATAACCAACATAATAACAACATAAATATCAAGGATACATTAGCCATAGAATCCACATATAAACTAGTACATGTACACATAAGATAACAAGGAAAGAACCTCTTATTAATGAATGAAAAAGCCAACCTAGTATGGGACTGCCAAGCCCCACCCGACCATAGATTGGTTGATCCAAATCTCTCTTTAGCCAATCACCCCTCTGCCATATTCCAAGCATGAATGTGGCACTCAAACCAAAAGAACCAACTAGGGTATCTTGAGGCTAAACCACCTCACCCTCATCAATAGAAACCAGGCTTTACGAAAATCCGCACCTGATCACTAGGACAAAACAATAAACATGTAATAACAGGTTTTGCCATGATCTCCACTAGATCACTAGGCCAAAACAAGCATGGATGCCACAAGAGTTCTCTACCTACACCATGAGTAATTTTCCTATCAAGTGGTCTCTAGGATTTACCGCAATCCACACCGGATCACTATGCCCTAACCGAAACTCCA
>APFE031420386.1:64630-129401 GCA_000404065.3 Pinus taeda | reverse complement strand
ACATGGAGAGACATGAAGAGAAGTATTCTTGTATGAACAGGCATATGGCTTGTGGAGTGTTCTCCTTCCTTAAGGAGTAAATGTATGGTGTTGCCCTACCATAAGGGTTTGATAATAAAGAAGCATTTCTATCTATTATATCTTGTTATTCTTGGGTTATTTCTATTATCGTAATATTTCCGGTTAAGATCTATAACAAGTGGTATCAGAGCACTTTCTTGGGCACAAAAGTGGAGAATTTTTTTTACTTTTTGCAGGGTTTCAAGGGCGGCGAGTTTGCAGATCAGATCTGTACGTTTTGGTTCAATATCTGTAAAATCCAATTACAGATCAGTATTCTTTGTGAAAAAATAGCAGATTTCAAAAAAAAAATCGGTCAAATCGGAGTCCGGATGAAGGAGATATCACTGATTTAAAAATCAGTGGGGTTGCAGACAATTTTCAGGGCAGCGAGTTTGCGGCGCAGATCTAGACATCCTGGTGCAAGATCTAATTGTAGATCTAGAATCTTTGTGAAAAAACACCCAATTTCAAAAAAAAAATCAGGCGAATCGGAGTCCGGATGAGGGAGATATCGCTGATTTAAAATCAGCTCTTTTTGCAGTAATTTTGGGTGACGACGGGAGAGTAGCAGCGCAGATCTGGAATTCTAGTGCCTGGATTAGGATTTCTATCACATGGGAAGATGCAGAATGATTGTTCCATTTCTAAAAATAGGTCATAATAAGAATTATGAGCAATATTGACGAAACTGTGACAATTTCAAAATTTCGCCAATTTTTTTTTGTGATGGCGTACCTAGATCAGAGTTTGAGGGACTTGTATAAATTTGACGGTTCTCACACGTCAACATGGCTAGCACAAATGGAGTAGTATTTCAGATTGAATCACATCCTAGATGATTGGACTAAGATTAGGGAGGGGACCCAGTACCTGGACAATGAACGATGGCTATGGGCGGAATGGCATCAGCGTTGCAAAGGACCTTTTCAGAATTGGGATGCCTTCAAAAAATCTCTTATAGAGCACTTTGACCATAAATAAAATGTTGTGGATAAGCACACACAGACAGACACACAACCTAGCAAAGCTTTTATTTTTATAGGAAAGAAGGAAACCAAGGAACCAAAAGGGTTATTTTTGGCGGGTATCTCTGTATTGCAGGTTCATGGATTGATTCAGAAGGAGAAAATCATTGTGTCTATCAATCCGAGTTGCAAACAAAATATTATAAATGTCAACTTGGCAAAGAAATTGTAAGTCCTAGCAAAACAAATTGAACATACAGAGGTTGATGATAAGGATGTTCAAATCTATAAGGATTTGAAGCTTTCTATGGATAAGTATGTGTTTCATGGTGATTTTTATGCTTCAGATATAAATAACATGGATGTTGTTTTGGGATATCCTTGGATGGAATCCGTGGGTACTATCAATATTAATGTGCAGGTAGCTCTTCATTGTTGGTCATGGCCACTAGAGCTACAACAGAGCAAGACAAGCCCAGTGCATGGAGGGAAACATTAGCAAGATAAAACCATATCTACATCTTATAGATATTTGGCTTCCTCTCATAATCCCCATCAAGAATTATAGAGTTATTCTCCATCAAAAATTGCAGAATGGGAAACTAGAGGCCCACCCTTGGTACTTGAATCCATCCCAAGCCCCATGCCCATTTTCCATCCTCGATTTTGAAATTGGATCTATGAATAATTATCATTTTGAAATTGTCACAGTTTCGTCAATATTGCTCACAGCACTTTCTTGGGCACAAAAGTGGTATCAGAGTCTGAGATCTTCCGAAGCACTTATTTGTGATCTAGCCCATCAGCATCAGGAAAACGAGCTGAGCACGGTGGTACCATTCAATTTCGGCACAAGAATTTTTTTTGCGGTCCCAATTTTTCAGCAAGTTGGTGTATGGTAGCAACTAGAGCTCAAGCAATGGCCAATGAAAGACTAGACAAACTTGAAACAAATATGAATGAGCTCAAAAATATGCTTGACGACCTATCTAACATGGTACGGCAAGTTCTCGTTAAGGGCAAGGAGCCAGCTCTCGAGGACCACTATAATGACCATGAGGGTGAGTCGAGCCACTCTCCTCACGCCTGGCGCACCCATCCACCACCCAACAGAGATCTCCCACTCAGTCAGTGACCTCCCAAGTTGGATATGCAGAAATTTGACGGTTCTAACCCGTCCGCATGGCTAGCACAAATGGAACAATATTTCGAATTAAATCGTCTACAAGATGATTGGACTAAGATTAGAGTGGCGACCATGTACTTGGACAGTCAACGATGGCAATGGGCAGAATGGCATCAGCGTCGCAATGCACCTTTTTCAAGTTGGGTCCAATTTTCCAAAGCTCGTCGAGATCGCTTTGAACAGGGAGACTCCTTTTTGGGCAGTCTCACTAAGCTCCGACAGACGGGTACAGTGGATGAATATATCACCGCTTTTGAAGCCTTAGCCTTCCGCACTCACCATCTCTCTGATGAGTTCTACATGGAATGTTTTATCAGTGGTCTTAAAGAAGCCATCAAAGCTCAAGTTCTACTCCACCACCCTCCCACATGGATGGAGGCTTGCCAGGTAGCCCGTAAGGTGGAACGTGCCATAACAGCCCAATACAGCCGCCCCAATTTCCACACTAAAGGTCGTCCCCCACAAGCTCATACCACGACTCAAACACTTAAGGTCCAAAAGGTGTCACCTCAGGAAATGGCCGAGGGAAGGAAGCAAGGACTATGTTACTACTGTGATGAAAAATATTCCCCTGGACATAAATGCAAGGAGCCCAAGTTTTTTCAAATAGATGCCACTGACTACAGCTCCATTGAGGAAGATCCACCTCTTGAGGAACAAGAGGCGATCGAAGAAGACAACCAAAAGGAGATTGTATCTGACGACCCAGTTATTTCGCTCAATGCATTGGCAGGAATCTCTTCCCCTCAAACTCTCAAAATTAGGGGTTTTCTTAAACACCGCCCAGTAATAGTCTTGATTGATAGTGGAAGTACCCATAATTTCATCCATCAAAAAATCGCAGAAGCAGTGCATTGTTTTGTACGAGCAGTTTCTAACTTCCAAGTCCAAATTGCGGATGGGGGCACAATGAAATGTGAAGGTTGTTGTGAAAATGTCAAACTTCAAATGGGGGAATTATCAGTTGAAGACCCACATGTTTGCAATACACATGGGTGGGTGCAACATTGTCCTAGGGGCTGAATGGCTTCGCACTCTGGGGCCAATCACAATGAATTTCCAGGAGTTATATATGAGTTTTAAATAGAACAACTCCACACATACCCTCCGTGGACTCCAGGCGGGAGCCCCCTCTATCATCAGCTCGCATAGGATGGAAAAATTGCTGAAAAAGGGACATCATGGAGTTATAGCTCAATTTAATGCCATCCAGGGAGTCGAAACTAAGTCTCTGCCGATTCACCTGGAGATGCAACAGATTTTAAATAACCATCTGCCGGTCTTTGACAAGCCTCATGAGCTTCCACCCTCAAGAGAGGAACATGATCATAGCATCACCTTGGTTCCTGGGGCCCAACCCCCAAATGTGCGCCCCTACAGATATCTGTTCACCGAAAAGAATGAAATAGAAAAAATAATCAAGGAACTTTTGGAAGCAGGAGTCATACGTCCCAACATTAGTCCTTATTCATCACCGGTGGTCATGGTACTCAAGAAAGATGGGGAATGGCAGATGTGTCCAGACTTCAGGGCCCTCAATAAGTTGACAGTCAAAGATAAATTTCCCATCCCGGTGGTTGATGATTTGCTGGATGAACTCAATGGGGCTCAATTCTTCACTAAGTTGGATCTTCGCTCAGGTTACCACCAAATTCGCATGAAGGAAGTCGACATTCCAAAAACTGCTTTTCGAACTCATGAAGGCCATTATGAGTTCTTGGTCATGCCATTCGGTCTTTTTAATGCCCCATATACTTTTCAGAGGCTTATAAACCATCTTCTCAAACCATATCTCAGGAAATTCGTTCTTGTCTTCTTCGATGACATCCTCATCTATAGTTGCACTTGGGCCGCACATCTTCAGCATGTAGATCTACTCTTGCAAACTCCACAAGCATAAATTATTTGTTAAGATGTCCAAGTGTTTGTTTGGCATGGAAGAAGTTGAGTATTTGGGCCACATTGTGGGGCGTGCAAGTGTCAAGGTGGACCCCAAAAAGATCCAGGTAATGCAGGATTGGCCTCAACCTAAGACCTTGAAGAGCCTGAGAGGATTTTTGGGTCTCACAAGCTATTATCGCAAATTTGTCCGCAATTATGGTCGCATAGCGAAGCCCCTCACTCAACTCCTGAAGAAAAATTCATTCTTCTGGAATGAGGACGCACAACAGGCATTTACAACTCTAAAAATGCCATGTGTTCCACTCCAGCCTTAGCACTACCTGATTTCACCAAATCTTTTTTCATTGAATGTGATGCTTCGAGTACAGGTATTGGGGCGGTCTTAATGCAGGAAGGTCGACCTTTGGCCTTCATAAGCCAACAACTAAGTGGGAAGAATCTGGGCCAATCTACCTATGAGAAGGAAATGATGGCCATCTTACATGCAGTAGAGACCTGGCGACCTTACTTACTGGGGCGACGTTTCCAAATCTGCACAAACCATCACAGTCTTAAATATTTTTTGGAGCAACGCCTATCCTCCCCACAACAAAATAAATGGCTTGCCAAAATGTTGGGATATGATTATGAGATCATTTACAAAAAAGGGCAAGAAAATAGTGTAGCAGATGCATTATCTCGCCGATTTGAGGAGGAAAGTACCCTGCTAGCAATTTCCCTTCCCATTCCAAAATGGATTGAAGAGGCTTGTAGGGAATGGTTTTCACATCCCGGGCTCTCCCAACTCATTTCTCAATTGCAGGCGGATCCAAATTCCACCAAGGGCTACTCGTGGCAGGATGAGATTCTTCGCTACAGGTACAGAGTCGTAATATCACCAACATCCACCCTCAAAAGTCGCATTTTGGCAGAATTGCACTCATCCCCCATTGCAGGACATTCAGGCTTTCAAAAGACGTATGCTCGCACCAGAAGATCATTTTTTTGGACCGGCATGAAAAAGGACATCCTTACTTTTGTAGCAGAATGCGATGTCTGTCAACGCCACAAAGGGGAGACCGTCAAAGCACCAAGCACATTACAACCGTTGCCCATCCCGGCATCAATATGGACGGAGGTTTCTATGGATTTCATTACAGGTCTTCCAAAGTCAGGAAACAAGTCAGTCATCATGGTGGTTGTGGACAGACTTTCGAAGTATGCTCACTTCTGCGCCCTACCCCACCCGTTTACACCAACTTTGGTTGCTCAATCTTTCATGGATCATATCTTCAAATTGCATGGCATGCCCACTTCTATTGTGTCCGATCGTGACCCGATCTTCACCAGTAATTTTTAGCAGGAACTCTTCAGACTACAAGGCACCCAACTAAAACTGAGCACTTCCTATCATCCACAAACAGATGGTCAAACTGAAGCTGTCAACAAATGTCTAGAAACCTACCTTAGGTGTTTCACTTCAGAAAAACAATATCTTTGGGTACAGTGGTTACCTCTGGCTGAATGGTGCTATAACACCAACTATCATGCCACCACCAAAATGACTCCCTATGAAGTAGTATATGGTCAACTCCCTCCTTCCCCTACTTCTTATATCAAGGGATGCTCAAAGGTACAAGTAGTGGATCAACTCCTACATAACCGTGCAACCATGCTTGCCCATCTTAGAGAGAATCTTCATCAAGATCAAAACCGCATGAAGCAACAGGTAGACCAGCATCGCTCAGAGCGCCAGTTTCAAGAAGGGGATTAGGTATTTTTGAGGCTGTAAACATATATGCAAACATCACTAAAAGACAAGGGTTGTCAGAAACTATCTCCAAAATTCTATGAGCCATATCAAGTACTTCAGCGCATTGGAGAAGTAGCATACAAGCTGGCTTTGCCGCCTACTGCAAAAAATCCATCTAGTTTTCCATGTCTCATGCCTCAAGAAAGTGATTGGGAACAATTGCAGAATTCAAACCAGTCTACCTGAATTGGACGAGGAAGGGTCAATCTGGCTCCAAGCTGAACAGGTCCTAGACACACGAGAAAGGCCCTTGCGTGGCCGAGTGATTAGGGAAGTCCTCATCAAGTGGAAAGACACCTCTCCGGAAGATGCAACTTGGGAACTAGCCACTATTCTTCAGCAATTTCCGCAGCTTCAGCTTTGAGGACAAGGATATTCTTAAGGGGGAGGGCATGGGGTCCCACCCTAACCCCCTTATTTATGTACTGGGATCACGTCATAATAAAGAGTCAATAAAGCCCATATTAACAATTGTAAGTGGTTAACCCACAATTAGTGATGGGACCACAGTTAGTTGCAAATGGGCCATGGTATTAGATAGATGGTATTAATAAAACCCATGGTATTGCATATATGAGTCATATATAAAGGATAGAGACTCCCTGCGAGGAGCATCATGTCTTATTTTTGTATCGAGCTCTGCTCTATTGGAGGTTGTCCCCTCGAAGAGGCCAGTGAACATTGCTTTCTGAATAATAAAATATTTGTTGTTGTCTCTCACTATTCTATGTTTTAGGTATCTTTCTTCGCATATTCTGTATTTGGGTATCTTTTTGCAGGTTAAGAGCATAACAATCTCCCAAGCATCTCGGCTGTACGATATCATCGAGGAGCGTAGGATCGGGCCGCCTCTCTCAATGGTTAGGATTCATCATGTAGTTTTGTTATGGTTTTTCGTCGGTGGGTCCCTCGGTGGGTCTGTACTACCCTTCCTTTATCGGGTCTGTACTTGTGGTTCCTTTCTGGGGTTATCATGTGGCCTTTTGTAAAGCTAGGGTTTTGCTCTTTTGTGTTTTCCGTGCTCCTTTTTGTGGTTTGAGAGGCTATAGCTATTGCTTCTTTGGCTTGGAGGCTTTGCTTCCTTTCCGCCCTCTCTTTTAGGGTTTCCTATACATTATGTAACTTTTTTGTTTAATAGAAGGTTCGTCTCTTGCTTACCAAAAAAAAAATTAAAGAATATTTTACTTTTATTTTAAAAGGGATATGCACCAATTTTATTTTGGGAAATGAATAATTAACATCTCCCTCATGCTAGGTGTTGAAAATGCAACAAGAAAATCCTAATTTGATTTTGTCCTTGAATTAAATTAGGAATAAAATTGTAATTCCACATCACAAGACAACTTGTATGAGTTAACTAAGTTGATTTGACTTAGTCGGCTCAGTTAATTTGAGTTGAGGTTCTAACTTGAGACATGTAGAGTGTATCCTACATTATAGGAGCACTCATTGAGTTTATTTTGAGTTGTAATTAATTAATTCAATTTAACTGAGTTAAGGTAGGTTAAACTAGTTCCAACTAATGGAGGAACTAGTAGGAGGTCAGACAGTGGAGTGTTTCCTGATGTGTTCAACCAGTTAACTGATGATTCACTCATAAATAACTCATGCATGTCATATATGAGATTTACCCAGTTGAGATTAGAGTTCAAGGGTAGTGTACTATCAGTTGTATAATCATCTGAATTGTACAAATGGTGTATGTAGTCAAAGGAATACCTATGAGGATTGCACAATTCATATTGAGATTTTCCCCTAATTAATAGGGGCCTAATTCCCAAGGAAAAAATGCAAGGAAATAGGGACTTGGGCGAGCGAAAATTTGATTATGTATTGGCCTAGGATTGTCTAGGAAGAAGTGAGATAGATAGAGATAGTGCAGAGGTAGCTCTGGCTTGAGAAAAGCATTGTAATCTTCTCACATTTTCTGACTAATGCAATATATAGATAGCGGGGGTTTTTAGTTGTGGCTTTCCTGAGGAAATCATTTTTTGATGTGTTGATTGAATTCTTTCTCTTGTATGCTTCATGATTTTGAGATCGTTTAATTGTTTTTGGTGATGAGTAGAGTAGATTCAAGTCTATTGTTTTAGTAAATTACAATTAGCAGTTTGAATCTACATGGAATTTAAACATGGTACCAGAGTAGAAATCACTCTAGAAGAGGAGAATACGAGTTTTTCTTTTGCAGGTGAAATCAATATGCAGTATCATTCTTTAGAGCAAGTAGGATGTCGTTCTATAGATTGAGACTCAAATATTCCCTTGAGGGTAGCTTGAATTATATTTCTTGGAAGGATAGGATGGAGGCAATGTTGGAAGACAACGAGCTTAAGGAATTCATAGATAGATATATTCCTAAGCATCTAGCAACTGATGCTCAAGATCTGGCAGAGTGGAGGAAATGTGTTGCAAAGGCGAGAATGATCATACTGGAAGGAGTTTGAGATCATATTTTCTTGAACCTCCATGGGAAGGAGACTCCATATGCAATGTGGAAGGATTTGACAGACTTGTTTAAGAACATCGGTGACCACATGAAGCTAGCACTAGAGGACAAGCTCAAGAAAATCACGATGGAAAAGGGCGACACAATACCATAGTACTTGAGAAAGTTCACCCAATGTCGGGATGTGCTTGGGAGTGTTGGTATTATAGTTTCTGAAGACGATTTGGTTAGCCTAGCACTTTTATGCCTTTGCAACAGCTAGCACAGCTACCAAGATTCAATAAATGAGAGGGAGAAGCTACCATAGTGGAAGATTTTGTGGTCCTACTTAGTGCAAGAAGATATAAGACAGAGCACTAGAGATGGAACCTCATCCAAACATGATGATGAGGAGAGTTGTGCCTTAGCTAGAAAGGTGAAGAAAGGGAAAGGAAAGAAATTTCGATCCAAAGGAGATTCTAGTTTGGGCAGCAACTAGAAGGACTTGTCGAATATTAAATGTTTTCATTGTCATTGGATGGAAACCTATGCCATGAAGTGTCTGCACAAGAAGGCCAGTAAGAAGGTGAAGCTCTTGCTTCATATTTCGAGTTGGATTTCACCCTCATTGCTTGCATGGTGGCATCGACAATGGGTAGTGTGTGCTATTTGGATAGTGGAGCCTCATTCGATATGACTGGAAACAAATAATTCTTCAGTGACTTGGAGGAGAAGAACCTATAGATGCATATTGAAATAGGAGATGATCAAAGGTATAGTGCGACTGACATTGGTACTGTTACTTTTCAGAGGGAGTTTGGTTCTCCTCTCACATTAAAAGATGTCATGTATATTCCAGGTTTGCAGACAAATTTGGTTTCAATTGTTGTGTTGGAGGACCATGGCTATGATGTGATATTTAGGAAAGGAAAGGATCTAGTTCGTCATATAGCCTCAAGACAAGTGAAGTGGATCGACGTTCGGGTGAAGAAACTATATAGATTGGATGTAGAAGATTGTGGTGCTTTGAGCACAAAAACAGAGAAGGTGTAGAACCAGGACATTAGTGAATTGTGGCATACAATATTGGGCCACTTGCACCACAGAGCTTTGAATATCATGCAACAAATTTCTACAGGATTTCCCAAGGGTGCACTAGAGAAGAGAGATAAATGCAAAGGGTGTACATTGGGGAAGTATGCCAAATCCACCTTTCATGATAAGGACAATCGAGTGCAAGTGATCCTTGAAAGAATTCGCTTACATGTGTGTGAACTGTTCTCGATATCCTCCACGACCAACAAAAGGTATTATGCAATATTTGTAGATTATTTCTCACGTAAGTTTTGGATTTTCTTCATGCAAAAGAAATATTAGACGTTTTGTAATTTTTTTGAAGTTAAAGCACTTGTTGTGAAAGACACTGGTAGGAAAGTGAAGGCTTTCAAGAGTGATAACAATGGAGACTATGATTCAGATTAATTCAAGAACTTATATGCATTAGAAAGAATTCGATGGGTGTTAATAACACTCCATAACCCACAATAGAATGGGGTGGCTGAAAGGAAGAACAAAAGTATTATGGGAGATGCACGGGAAATGTTACATGATCAGGTCCTACTATTGCACTTGTCGGCTGAAGCATGAAACACAACTGCATATGTGCATAACAAAAGTCCTCATCAGATTCTTGTAATGAGTACACCAGGCGAAGTTTTTTTAGGTAAGAAACTAGATGTGGCACACTTCACAATCTTTCGTTCATGAGTTCACTATGATGTTACTAAGGATGCAAGGAAAAAACTAGAACTAACAGCTGAGTTGGGCATATTTTTGGGGTACACAGATACACGTCACAACTATTGGGTGTACCTGTCATCTCACAAGATGACAATGGTTTGTAAAGATGGGAATTTCGATGAAGAGAAGGCCATGATATGTTCCCTTGAGAGGGAGATTCATTTGCATGTAGATGAGGAGCTTTTAGCTCCAAAGGAAGAAACTAAGTATAATATGGAGTAGCCACATGCAGAGGAGCAGAAAGTGGAAGCACCCACTCCTGTAGAGACTTCCAGAGATGGAAGGAAACAGACCAGAGAAGATAACAGATTGATGCATGATGCTAAAGAGAATGTGGGAGAAACCATGTCACATCACAAACATAGGAGGTCACCAGATCGGTACACTAGCTACATGTCTCTAATGAGCGAGAGTGTAGAGATTGATCCATTCTCATTTGAGGAAGTAGTGTGAAAAAAAGTATGGGTTTATGCCGTGGTAGAGGAGTATGAATCCATTACCAAAAATAATTTTTGGGAAGTGGTCCCAATACTAACAGACAAGTTAGTGGTGAGTTGTAAATGGATTTACAAGGTAAAGAAAACAACAGATGGGAGTGTGGAGAAACACAAGCTGAAATTTGTGGCTAAAGGGTTTTCTCAGGTGGAGGGAATTGATTACAAGGAGAACTTTCCTCTAGTACCAATGTACTCTTCAATCATATCTACTCTATCACTTTTAGCGTAGATGGGATAGAAGACACATTAGATGGATGTGAAGGCAACATTCCTCAACGGACTGATTGAGGAAGAGGTGTACATTGAGTAGTCAGAAGTATTTGAGACCTTAAACAAAGAGTGACATGTGTTCAGACTCAATTGAGCGATGTATGGATTGAAACAAGAACCCTGTGCTTGGTACACTAGGATTGTCAGTTATTTCACCTGCATTGGGCTTCACCAAAATTGAAGCAAATGCGAACCTTTACCATATTGTGGTTGAAGGTAAATTATTGATTATCGTATTATATGTTGATGATTTAATTCTACCAGATGATGAAAAGCTGGTAAAATATTGCAAAGAGGATCTTACAAGAGAATTCAAGATGAAGGACCCGGGGCTCATGCAATATTTCCTTAGTATGGAAGTATGGAAAGAAGACGAGGAAATTTTTGTCTCTCAAGGCAAGTATGCCAATGCAATATTGAAGAAGTTCCACATGGAGAGCAGAAAACCCACGGAGACTCCTCTAGCAAGAAATTGGAGGAAGAAAGGTGCTACTTTAGGTGAAGTAGTGGAGGCTACTATATATAAGAAGCTGTTGGGTTCACTTATGTATTTGATGAACACACGATCGAACATATGTTTTGCAGTTAACCAACTTAGTCAAACATTTTTTTTCTAAGTAAGGTTAATCTATTAATATGATACAAAAAATTAGTTACAGTGATTCTTGGACAAAAAAAGACCTGGCCTCAATCAACACGCAGCCATGAAAGTTGTCTGAGACTGCCCCAACAAAGGGGAAACCAGTCCAAAAAAATGTGCAGAATACAACTAGATTTAACCCACAGTTTATTTTGACGAGACCAACCGACCAAAACCAACATCAAAAACCACACTAAAACCAACATTTTATCCTGACTAGACCAACCAACCATCAGATTATCCTGAGGACACATAGACTGGACAAAAACTAAACCAAGAACTAGAAGAAATGCCACCTGGCAGACGTGACACGTGTCACAAAGTCTTCCGGAGCAGGTTCCTCCATAATTGGACATGCCCAGTCATCCAGGTTGTCTGACTCGCCACGTCCCAATGCTTGATGGGCTTCCTCCATGCTGCGTGCCTCATCCTGCGGGTGCGACGTGTCATCCAGACGGCTCTCCAAGGCCTGTGTGTCACTTTGAATGCCCATCTCAACATGCGAAATGCTAGCAATGACTTTACCGTGCCTTTTGTTCTGACTTCCATCACCTGCCTGCTTGTCGTTGTTGCCCCTGTTCCTGCTTGGGCCAGCTGTGTTCGCCTCCTCGAAGGAAATGGTCATGGGAGTATGCTGCTTGGGCTATTCTGTAATGGAAATGGAGATAGTGGCTACAATAACCGGGCAGTGCAAAGAGCTGCGAAACTGAAACTGCGTTGTGTGAGGAACAAGATGCGGAGGCAGAGGAAAGTTTGCAATGCAAACAACCACCACTTCACATCTTGAGCTGTGGAGTCCGGCTCTACCTCTGCCACTTCTAGTATTCAGATAATGACCTGCAAGACTGTACTGATGGGATTTTTGGCAGAGGAGGCAGGGGAAGCAGAGTCATGGCTATGCAAAGCAGGGGAGTGAGAACTTCCGCTTCGCGTGCCACCACGTTGGCTACGCATACGGTGGTGGACCATGGTGGATATGGGAATAGGTAAAGAGTCAGGAGGAGTAGAAGAGGAATTGATAGAATAGCTTTTCATGGAAGTTACAGAGGGCTAGAGGTCACGAGCCGAATTGCAAAGGTTTTTATAGGAATGGTGGAAGCCATTACCCAAATCAATATAGCTCACAATCTAGCATTTGCGCCCAGTGCTGGTGTGTTCAGTCGACTCTCCTACCTACAGAGGGAATGCACAGTGAAACAGGGGCAAAATGAAAGGAATGTTCTCCAGCTCCATGGTTATGCAGGTAATGGCCTTACCTCGACTTGAGCAGGCATTAAATGCTACCTACGAGGTGCCATGAATGTCATTCATGGTGATCTTGGGAAGGTTTTAGAGGGCCATGTGGCTGCCCCATCCACCATTGCCCCATCTCATCATCTTAATAACCTTAAATAACACCCTTATCTAGGGGTTGAGCTTCCTTGTGCACCAGGTCAGTGCAAACTTGCAATTAATTGTGGTCATCTATAACGTTGAGAAGACCGTAATGTAGGGTTTGGTCCTGTTCCACCCCAATGTTTTCCAGGAGATCAGAAACTTTGTTACTGTCCCTTTTGATGTGAATAAAAGTTATTGCTCTCCTATCTTTTATCCATTTCTCTATTGTTTCAAGCCTAGCCATTAATCTCCAGCTTCTAGCAACTCTTGAAGCCATGCTTCCTTGTTGGATTTGAGTGGCCATATTGATTAGAATTTGAGTGTCCCCTTCTATAATGATGGGATAAAAATTATGTTGGTGAGCTAGCTTCATACCTTGCCACAATCCTTCCAGTTCTGCAGAATTTTTCGTATCCCATCTAATGGAGCCGAAATACAATAGTAGGGGTTGACCCTCATGATTTCTAAATACGCCCCTGTATCTTGCTTTGCTCGGGTTTCCCTTGGAGGCACCATCGAAATTTAACTTAATCACTCTTTTTGGGGGGCGTAACCAATGTGAAAGCTGTCTGGTTGTAATGCTAGGTCTATTGGGATTCAATTGTGCTTGTTGGAGCTGGATGTTCCAGTTAGCCCATATGCTTAATTCCTGAGGCTGGGTTGGAAAGTCCTTAGTTGTCCATTGATGCAACACAAGAGTTTCCTTGATGTTCTGACATAAGTTAGTCCATATGATTTCTAAGGAAGTTCTGTGATTTTTGAAAATTCGCTTATTTCTTTCCTTCCAGATTGTCCATAGAAGGAGACCTGGCAATATTGTCCACAACTTGTTGAGAAATTTGCTGTTATAGGGCTCTGGAGTCTAGTTGCGAATGGTGCCTTTTATATCCCGAAGAAGTCTACAGGGTCTCTGGCATCTAAAAATGAGCTTTTCCTAGAGTTGATTGGCCATGTGGTAGGAGTCCATGAGGTGTTGAATAGCTTCTTCATTGTTTTGACAATTGGGACAATAGGATGGTCCTTGAAATCCCCTTTTGATTAAGTTATCATGTTATATACCTAGGGGGGATAATATGGGGTACAAAGGGAGGTACCCAAAGGAATAATGTAATAATGGGATGGGCCATAGTAACAAATAAGGTGGTTAACCTGAATCATGTGAGGGACCACAAGTAGTTAGTAATAATGTAATGGGCCCTTGGTATTAGATAGATGGTATTGAGGGAACCATGGTAAGGACTCATGGTATTGTATGTATGAGGCCTATATAGAGGCTAGAGACTCCACATTGAGAGGTGTCAAGGAATATGGTATGAACAGGCATATGGCTTGTGGAGTGTTCTCCTTCCATAAGAAGTGAATTTATGGTGTTGCCCTACCTTAAGGGTTTTATATCAATAAAGTGAATCATTTCTATCTATTTCTATCTTATTATTTCTGGGTATATTTGAATTATCTTATATTTTTGGATCAGATCTATATGATTTGGGTTAACCACCTTATTTATTACTATGGCCCATCCCATTATTACATTATTCCCTTAGGTACCTCCCTTTGTACCCCATATTATCCCCCCTGGGTATATAACATATCGCATGTGAGAATTCTTTGATGATACAGTAGCCAGATGAAGGTGGAGACTTTGGGCCAGATCCCAGTAGTCCAGATACGATTCCAAGTAGGATTTGTTGGTTCCTGAGTTTGGAACATTAGTTGGTATGCTTCTTTGGTGGTGTATGTTCCTTTCGGTGTATTTTCGCATCTTAATACATCACTTCCTGTATTGACTCTGATTCTTCTGTTGGTGAGCTCTTTGTGTAGCTCCATGCTATGAGCTTCTGTTTCTTGCTGTGCTATTTGCCTCAATGGTTTCCATTGCCTGAATCCCTGTATAGTGTTGAGAGTCCAAAAATGTGCTACATTGTCCTCCTAGTTAATGTCATTTCCATTATGATTTGTGCATGGTAAGGGTGCTGCAATTTTGGGTCTCTCTTACCATGAATTCGTCCAGAAACGGGTTGTCCTTCCATCCCTTATCTCCCAAAAGCTATGATGATGGATGACCTCTCTGTGTTGCTTGGCCGTGTTCCAAATCAAGGATCCTGTAAGCGTGGTAGTTATCCTTATCAGTTCTTGTTGCGGTGGATTATTTGCATACTTTGTAGTCCATAATTGCGCCCATGGCTTCTGTGGGTAGGATACCCATTGCAACCAAATCCGTGCTTCCATCAAAGTATTGCTGTGTCATGGATCACGTAAGCCTAGATCCCCCTGCTTTTTAGGCTTGCAAACTTTTTCCCATTTGACTAACGCCCATTTTCTGTTTTGTCTTGTGGAGCCCCATAAGAAATTGTGTTGCAGATTCCTAATTCTCTTCAGCACCCATTTCGGTGCAGCGAGAACTGAGAAGAGATAGAGGGGAATTGATTGTAGGACTGCCTTTATCAGGACTAATCTGCTTGCCATGTTAAGAGTTCTGTATGTCTAAGGCAGGAGCCGACTTTCCATCTTCTCAAGGAGTTGATGCCAAGAAGCATGCTTTAAGGCTGAGTCTGTGAGAGGGGCACCTAAACACTGAGACGAAAGCTTGGCTTGAGAGAGTCCAATGATTCGAGCAATGATTCTTTGGGTGGGAATAGGAGTATGGAAGAAATAAATTTGAGACTTGGTAGTGTTTATGGTGGTGCCAGAGGCTTCTGAGAATGTATCTAAAAGAGCTTTAAAGTTTTGGGCCTCACTTACAGAAGGATGACCAAAGAGCATATTGTCATCAACAAATTGTTGATGGGTAATAGCAGGGGATCCATTGACGTAGAGTCCTCTAAGATCATGGGAATGAACTGCATGCTTTATAAGATGGCCCAGACCCTCAGCCATAATGATAAAAAGAAAAGGGGACAAAGGGTCACATTGATGAATTCCTTTGGAAGGCTGGTATGGTTTAGAGGGGATCCCATTGACAAGAACAGAGCAAAGTGGGGAGGAAATTAGGGTCATAATCTGTCTAGCCTAGGTTGGGCTAAATCCAAAGGCTATTAGCATCTGGTTTATGTAGGTCTAGCTGAGTTTATCAAAGGCTTTGGAAAGGTCAATTTTCAAGAGCATACCTACCTGTTTGTTTTTCTCTAGGGAATGGATGGTCTCATGAGTCAATATAATACCATCCAGAATTTGATGACCTTCTACATAACCAGATTTCTCTAGTGAGATGAGAAGAGGGAGGAGCGGTTTGAGGCAATTGGCTATGAATTTTGAGTGAATTTTGTAGATGACATTGTAGAGTGCAATAGGCTTGAACTTCTTTGGAGTGCTTGGTTGCGCTACTTTGGGAATAAGGGCGATGAAAGTTGCATTGAGTGAAGGAAGTAACCAATGCATTACTCTTGATTCTTTGACCACATTCCAGACATCTGCTTTGATTAAGTCCCAAAAGTGATGGTAAAAATTGGATGTGAAACCATCAGGTCTAGGCGTTTTCCCATCCTTCAGTTGATTTGAAGCCTCTTCAACCTCCGTGATGGTGACTGGTCTTAGCAATAACTGATTATGCTCCTCTGTGATGAGTATAGAAATATGTTGAAGTATCTCATTGATAGCATGTTGTCTGTTTGTGGGCTGCTCTTGATGAACAATTTTGAAGTGATTTGTGAGCTCTTTGTCTATGTCTTCCTGTTTCTCCATTTTGTCTCCCTGTGGGTTTTGAATGTGTGAGATTGTATTATTCATTCTTCTTTGTATAGTTGTACGATGAAAAAATTTGGTGTTTCATTCCCCTTCTCTTAGCCATCTGATTCTTGACTTCTGTCTCCAGAGCAGTTCCTCTTGTCTGCTTCTTTCATCTAGGTTTGTTAGTAGGATTTGTTCTTGTCTAGAATGTTCCTCTGTTCTGCCTTCTACAATGATCTTCTGCTATAGCTCTATCATGCTCTGCTCAAGAACTTTTTTCTCTTGAAGGATGTTGCCAAATGTGGTGTAATTCTAGATTTTGATTTGTTTTTTGATATGCTTTAGTCTTTGCTGGAATTGGTACATGAGTGAGCCACCATTGGGAAGGAAACTTTCCCATGCTGATTTGACCACTATATTGAACTTAGGGTGGGTAAGCCAGAAAGCTTCAAACTTGAATGGCCTTCTGTTAGATTTTCCAGGATTTTTCCATTGCAAAGAAATGGGCCAATGATCCGAGCCAGCTAAGGATAGGATAGAGGCGCATATATCACCACCAAGATGAAAAAAATTGTCTGCAATTAGAAATCTGTCCAACCTGGATGCTATTTGTTGAGTGCCGACTATTTTGTTGTTCCAAGTGTAGATGTCGTTATCAAAAGGTAAATCTATTAGACCATTGTGTTGAATGTAGTCTTTGAAGTTATTACTTTCTTTATCTAGCTTTCGTCTGCCTCCCAAATTTTCCTCCAACCTTGTGATCATATTGAAGTCTCCTCCCGTGATCCATAGTGGATAAGGTCTTGGATCATTAAGAATCTCCAATGTTTCTAATTGCCTAATTTTTTGCATACTTTCCTGAGGAAAGTAAACATTGGTTAAATGTCCATGTATGTTAGTACCGATTAGGTGGAGCATTGCTTGAATGAAATAGTGTGAGGCATGGAAATTGGTTAAGGATATATGCTGAGTGTTCCATGCTATGGCTAACCCTCTCGAGGCACCTGTTTCATCTACTGTTACTGCTTGACATCTTGCCCAGGCTTTTGGTAATATGGATTCTAATGTGCTGGTGCTGCATTTGGTTTCTTGCATGAATACAATGTATGGTTGTTCTTGCTGAATCATGTTCTTTAACATTTTGTACTTCCCGGGACCATTAAGTCCTCTTACATTCCATGAGATGAGCTTCATGGTTGACTAGTAGGTAGGGATTGGTAATATTTGGTCAACTTGGAGCACCTTCCTGACTCCACTAGCATTTCCTCAATTAATATGGTACGTTGTAGATCTATTTTTCTACCTCTTTTCTTCCCATCTTTGATGATATGTTTCCCATCCCATTTGCCTCCTTGCTGTATGCCCAAAGTATTATGCTGATGCATTCTTGTGAGCACTACTTCCAGATTTTCCAGTTGTCTGTCCGGTACCGTGTCAAACTCTTTCCTTTTTCATGCTTTCTCTAGACTGAAAATGTCTATTTCTACGAGATCAAAGCTTTCTGGTTCTTCTTCCATTAAGATTTGCTGACTGCTTCCCTCCTGATGGTTTGGTGGCTAAGAAGGTTCTGCTGGAGTATCATTGATGTCCATAATTTTATCGGACCAAAGGGCTTTGTTCTGAATAGGGTTGGTGTTCAGTTGCGAGTCTGAGGCATGCTTTTCAGAGGAATTGGCATTCAAAGGATGACTAGTTTTAGAGTGGATGATTATGGGGGATAGATGGGTGGATGGAACAGGCTTGGCTTTGTTGGCATAGCTGTGTCTGATTCAAGCTATTCTAGATTTGTCTAAATATCAAAGTTGTTGCTAGAGTATGGAAAATCAGAAGATGGAGCATTGTTTTTTGGTGGTGAGGGAGGTTTTTTGGTATGCCTTTTCCTGCTGGTGGCCTTGGTGAATCCCTTTGGATCAGAATTGTTTCCAGTTTTTGTGGTTTTAGGAGGCATGTTTAAGGGACAGTCATGAAATAGGTGACTGTGGGCATGGCATCTCCTGCATCGAAAGGGTACATGTTCATATTCAAGGGGTTGAATCCATTCAAAGTTGTCATGCAGAAGACTTACCGAGTCTGGGAGCGAATGGCCCAGCTTCATGTAAACGCAGATCTGTGCATAGGATTTGTATCTTCGAAGCTTAGTTTCCTTCACTGCCTTTATAAATTTGCCTAATCCATTTCCAATGGATGTTAGTGAGCCCTCGTCCTAGTATTCTAGTGGAAGCGAGTACATGCAGATCCATACTGGTGCCCAGCTGAAATCTTCCTTATCTGGGTTGAATCTTTCGACCGAGTCTTGTAGATAAAGACCTGCTGCATTGAAGAAATAGGGTCCTCCATCTAAAACTCGATTCTGGTCTTTAGGGCAGTTGAATGTGGTTGTGAAGAAGCCCTTAGGGCCCAGCTGTAGAGTTACATGACCTTGGGGCTTCCATTTTGAGGTGATCCATCCTTGTAGGGCTTTTTCAGTGGGTCAGTAACTAATGAATTTGCCAATCAGGGCATGATCTTTCATAAATTGTATTTGCGCATTGATCCTGTGACTAGGCAGCTCGATCTTGGGCCTTTTTGTGGCAATGGGCTTGCATGTGGACGATGAAGCTCTCTTTGGTTTGCCAGATGTTGCTTGTTTATCCTCCTTCTCGTATTGCAGATTTTCTTGTTCATTCTTCTCCAGCTGCTGTGCAGGTCGTACCTCTGGCTTCTCTGCATTCTCAGTTTTGCTCTCAGTTGGGTTTTCATGAT
Source organism: Pinus taeda (assembly GCA_000404065.3). Classification (NCBI taxonomy): domain Eukaryota; kingdom Viridiplantae; phylum Streptophyta; class Pinopsida; order Pinales; family Pinaceae; genus Pinus; species Pinus taeda. The sequence goes on along the minus strand of APFE031420386.1, from coordinate 110,073 downwards.
TGTAATCTTTGGAGGGAGGCACTAATGTCTCCCCCGTTAGACTGCTCATTGTCCTCTGTGTCCAGAATCACAGAGCCAGTCCAGACGAAAGATTTGTTTGGGCCTAAGAATCTGCTTGCTCAGACTCTGCACCGTGGAAGGGTTTGTCAGAAACCCTAGTTCCTTAGTTTGCCATTTAACTTAGTCAAACATTGGTTAACCCAACAAAAATCTATTGGAAGGCAGATAAAAATGTGTTTAGATACCTTAGAGGCATGACTCAGTTTGGTCATTGGTACAAACGAATAGAGGGAGTGAAGTTGTAAGGCTTCACTGATGCATATTTGGTAGGGAGTCCATCCGAAAGGAAGATCACATCAGGGGGAATCTTCAATATCGGGTCAACATCAATTTCTTGGTACAACAGGAAGTAGAGATAAGTTACACACAATTCAATAGAAGCATAGTACATGGCTACTAGTCAAGCAACTTGTGACTCTATGTAGATGAGGAACATCCTTGTTGGATTATTTGGTCAGCAGATGGATCCTATAATGATTTACTGTGATAATCAGAGTTGTATCAAACTCTTTGAGAATCCATTTTTTCATGATCAGTCCAAGCATATTCAAATCCCGTATCACCATCTACGAGATTGGGTGCAAAGGAGAATCATGTTGTTGGAGTACATTCCTACAGAGGAACATGATTTATACATATTAACTAAGGCATTGTTTAGTTATACTTGAGGTTTATGTAAATTGCAAGTGAATAAAATGACTTTTTATGGTTTTTAAGTTAGATTCATAAACACATTTAAACATGAATTTAAACTCGAAATTTGTAGAAAATTGCAGAAAATACAACCATAACAATAACAAAAAAACAACAAGTGATGAAGGAGTTCACCCTTCCTAGGTTACGTCTCCTGGTTCAACTTCCAATGCTTGGCCCTATATGATTATTCTCAATAAAATGGTGATTAAAATATGTTAAAAGTGATAAAATGGCTTCAATGCCAGCTCCAATAGCTTCAGAGCTATCAAAAACCCCTGTTTAGCCTCTTTCTGCTACCAGAAATACCAAAAACTGAGAAAGTTATGAGCTTCCTAAGTTCTGCTGCTACTTGACCTACAAATTCACCAAGTTCGTCGAACCATCCTACAATTTCACCCCATTTTTTTCTAACAAGTGAAAAATTGACATATGTTCAGTGCAAATTGTGGGACCGTTAATTTATCCATTAACTCCTGTGCGTGCCAGTGGTCACATGGGCACTCCGTGTGGCCTGGGGCTGACCCCCAAGGTTTAGATCCCCTCTGTATTAGCCCTTGGTCTTGGCACTATGGTTGCATGGTTTTGTTTAAGGTTGGAGGGGCCAAGGCTAAACCCTGGCCCCTGATCCCGCCCCTGGTCTGTGTGGGCACGATGACCAGGGGTGGGGCTGTCCCTTGGCCCCTTTACCATACCTTCGCCCTAACATAATGTTTAAATCAAACTTTCAGAGGTCCTTTTAATAAGGAATACATGTGGCATAGCGGTATTGGCGGAGATTATTTGGTATGAGGTGCATGTTTCGATTCCTATGGAGTGCTATCCAGACTGCCCAAAAATTTTAGTGGCCACCGAGGTGTCACATGGAAGCCTATGGTTGGGCCACGTGGTGGCCTCCGATTGGTCCACGTCAGACCAATTGTCAACCAATCAACTCCTAACCAGTCAGAACCACTTGGGCCTGCCACATTTCAAGCTTTGGTAGGCCCAATTTTTTTTATTTTATTTTGAGCTAATCAAGAGAGGTCAAATAGCAACCTGCCATTGGTCCAAAATACGCAGTGAGAAGTACCTTTTTTGCCAAAATTTACTTGTTAGCCAAATCTAACATAACTCGTTTATGGGAGAATACGATGTCCTCTTTCTGTGAAATTATTTGCGCCAAATTCATGATGATGAGATCTATGTGGTCGTTCAGGTTTCATGTAAATCTGACAATTTTCATTTTTTATCATATTTTTTAGCACTCGATTACTCCTCTACACTGGAAGCATTTGGACCCAAAAATATCTTTTATTACTGAAAAATTAGATGACGGTACCACCCCCTCACCCTTCCAGTCTCAATCCATTGGAATTTGATTGAATTCAACAATTTGAGCTTTTCATTAAAATTGATCTTTTTCCTTGATTCTGGAGACCTTGTCTTGTTGTTGTAGATACCATCTTGCTGCAGTTTCCTAGAATTTGCAAAAAATAAAATTGTTCTTGAAGGAATAAACATATTCCCTCCTCAGTCATCAATCAAAGAAAAATTAAACAACTTGAAATTCTTCTCACCTCAAACATTGTTGATATGACAATATTTAGCTTGTCTTGCCATGTACGTGGCTTGACTCTTGGCCAAGTATGTTCGCCATTGCCATGTGCCATTTTTAAACCCCCAAGAAGAACTTGTGGAACCTATGCCTTCTTTATCAATTTTCTTTGGTGCCTGCTTTTTGATCTTTTCACTCTTTAACACCGACATCTTATTCCCTTCACTGTTCAACAATGATGTATGTTGCTGCAATTTTTCCTCATCTTATTTACCTCTTTTAGGAGGCAACATGTTAGAACCAAGAAACAACTTATTACAACCATTACCAACCTTAATTAAATCAAAATTTTCATTTTATGCATTTCCTTGAAAGGCCTTATTCACAACATCTTGATGCTTGAACATTAACAAAGCAAAATTTTGACTTGCATTCACAATTATCTTCATTTGTCCAGCATGCATAAGAGACAAAATCATCTTATTTTAATGAGCTATAACCATACACTCAATTCCATTCTTGGCTAAGAGATACTTATTCTCACGTCGATGAAAAATTGCTCTCTTATCATAAAGATATGGGCTTCCCAAAGCAATACCAGAAATCTCAAGTGGAACTACATCAAGTTCAACTTCGTCCGAAAAGTTTGCATTGATTGCAATTCTTAGGATACACTTCCTTGTCACCTACAAATTTGCATTCTTAGATATCTAGCCTAAAGGATAAGGTCATGGAAGTGGAATGGTTTCTATATTTAACTTCTTGACTAAGTCTTCATAAATCAAATTTGCTTGAGAACCACTATCAAATAGTGTGTCAATCTTGGTATGCTTTGAAACAACTCTAATGTGGAAAATTTCAATTCTTGTATCATTGTCTTGAGTATTAATAGAACAATTTGAACAAATAGCACTCACTATGTTCTTATCTTTCAAACCCATCGTTTTAATCTTGGTTTCATCTCCTAAATTTGAACCTAAGTCATGTTCTACAATTGCAGTTGTTTTATCCTCCTCTTTGTTTTTAGGTTTGTTGGGTTTCAACTGTGGATGGATTTTCCAACAATGGTTTTTGTCATGGCCATTTTTCAAACAATGTTTGCATATGAGTTTTTATTTTTCCATTTTAATAGAAGCATTATTATTCCATTTTCCATTAAACTTACACTTTCCTTTTTCTCTAGTTTCAAGGGAACTCTCACTTTTCTCATCTGAAATAATTTTCCCTCTTGCTTCTAGATGTGTGGCTTGAACGAAAACCTCATCTAAATTGATGGGATTGAAAATTAGAATAGCGTGCCTAAGGTAGCTATGTAAACATCCAATATATTTAAACAAAGTGTCTTGAGATGACAATCACACCCAATACTAGTGCCCTTCTGCTAAACTCTTGAGTATAATTTTGAACACTTTGTCATTTTCCTTGTCTAAAATTATCCCAATCCATAATAGGCTTCTTCATATAAGCTGAAGGATAATACTGTCTCCTAAGTGCAATGATAAAATATATCCAAGAGGTTGAGACCTTACCATACTTTTTCATTTCCTCTTGTGTTTTGGCTACCCACCAAATCAATGCAACACTCTCCAACCTTAATGAAATCGACTGAATCTTTGCTTCATCATCCTTGATGTTTTGAATCCTGCACTATACTTAAAGTTGAAGAACCCAATTATCTAGTCTTTCAGCATTAACCTCACCATCATACATAGGAAAATCAAATTTAATATCAAGTTTCAATAAGGGAGTTTTACCTTGTCCCTTTGGAGATTGTGGAGGTGTTTGTGAAGGGGTAGTTGTGGAAGAGGATGAAGATGAAGGTGAGGATGGAGGTGAAGATGATGGTGAATATGAAGATGAATATGGAGAATGTGGTGGTTTACCTCCATTCCCTTTTCTAGGCTTGTCCTCATCTCCTCCTTTCCCTCCTGAAGAACCCTCTCCCTTTGGAGGCTTGATGCTCTCACCTTGTAATATTGTGTTTCTACCTTCATAGAGAAATTTCACCATATGGGTCATGTTAAATAATTCTTTTATGAAATCCTTCTCATTCTCTGACATATTATCAGCTCCTCCTCATTGAGACATGCTTAGTGAAGCTTCAGGAACAAATTGAGGTGAAACTTGTGGTGGAGATTCTAGCAAATGTGCTCTCCTTGTCCTTGTTCCAACTTGAGAACCTGCACCCACAAGATTTTCTTCTCCTCTCTTGAGCTTCAACCTAGTAAGCATCAAAAACACTTGCAAACAATTCAATCCTCACAAAAACAAATAAAACCTAAGATCTGATACAAAAATTGATCTATATATGTATGTGCTTGAGGTTTATGTAATTTGCAAGTGAATAAAATGAGCTTTTATGGTTCTTAGTTAAATTCATAAACACATTTAAAAACATGAATTAAAACTTAGAATTTGAAGAAAATTACAGACAATACAACCATAACAGTAATCACAAAATAGTAAGTGATGAATGAGTTCACCACTCCTGGGCTACGTCTCCTGGTCCAGCTTCCAATGCTTGGCCCTAGATCCTTATGCTCAATAAACTGGTGATTAAAATATGTCACATTTATCAAATGGATTCAATACTAGATCCAACAACTTTAGAGCTATCAAAAGCCCATGTCTAGCAGTTATGAGCTTCCCAAGTTTTGCTGCTAGTCAACCTACAAATTCGCTAAGTCCGACCAAACGTCCTACAATTTCACCCCATTTTTTGCTAACAGAGCGACAAATTGACGTACTGCCAACACAAATTGTGGGACCATTAATTTCTCCATTAACTTCTATGAGCATCGGTGGTCACATGGGTGCTCCATGTGACCTAGGGTTGACCCTCGTGGTCTATCTCCCCTCCATATTGACCTTTGGTCTCAAAACTATGGTCGTATGGTTTGTTTTAAAGTTGGGGGCCAGGGCTAAACCTTTGCCCTTGATCCATGTGGACAAAGTGAGTGAGGCTGGGGCGGGCCCTCGATCCCTTTACTGTGTGTCTGCCCCAACATAATGTTTAAATAAAACTTTCAGAGGTTCTTTTAATAAGGACTACATGTGGCACAACGGTTTTGTCAAATATTAGTTCGTATGAGGTGCATGGTTCGATTCATGTGGAGTGCTATCCAGACCACCCAAAAGTTTTATCAGCTGAGGAGTCATGTGGCATCCTCTGGCTAGGCCATGTGGCGGCCTTTGGTTGGTCCACGTCACACCAACTATCAACCATTCGAATTCGAACCAGTTAGTGCCACATGGGCCTGCCACGTGTCGAGTTGTGGTAGGACAAAAAGAATCAGATTTTCGATCAATCAGGAGAGGCCACGTGGCAGCCTGCCACTAGTCCAAAATACATAGCCAACAATGCATTTTTTGCCAAAATTTTCATGTTAGCCAAATCGAACAGAACTCATTTCTAGGAGCATACGATGTCTGTTTTCTGAGAAATGAGTTGTGCCAAATTTAGGATGATGAGGTCTACGTGGTCGTTCAGGTCTCATGTCATGCCAGAAAATTTCATTTTTGAGCATATTTTTTAGCACAGGATCAACTGTCAAGAGGAAAATTTGAGTTCCATAGAGGTAGGTGTTGGGCATGGATACCCCCCCAAGGCATCTTCTGGGGCTTAAAGCCCAAGTTTTGACAAAATCCGATGTAAAAACTCTGCAATTTATGGGCACAGAGTGCGAAGTTGAAATTGAGTCATAAGGGTGTTTGCCCTTACTTTTGTAAATGTAATGTCGGCTTAAGAGGTCTACCCATGGTCCGTTGACCATGGGATTGTATAAATAGAGCAAGGCTCTAAGCTGTAAGGGAGATCTATCTAAGGGAAGACAAAAAAGGAAGGATGAAGAATTGAGTCTTAGTGGAAGTGTAGAGTCGTGTCTTTGGGTCGTAGAGTAGGAAAAGGCTCTGCAGCTGAGTGCACAGAGGCCTATTAGTCTATAGCTGAGTGGATGGACCCCTGCAACTGAGTGCACAGGGCAGGTGGCGTCTGTAACTAATTGAAGAATTAATAAAGAGAAGTTTTACAATATTTATGTGTATCTTTTCCTGTTTTATGCATTGAAGTATATTGGGTACACATTGCAAGTTTATTGTTTATTTGGTGCATGAACTTATATAAATGTGTTGAATAGTTGAATTTAATCTGAAGTATCTGTTTACGTGAAGATAAATAATTGTTGTATGAAGATAAGTAAGAGTTGTAGTGTGACTTAGGGAAATAACGTAGATTGTTGCTCTAACAACATGAAAGCCGCACATCCCCTACTTAGGGTTGCGCAAAGACGAATATAATAGGGCTACAAAGGCCTCGCAGGTCAGGAAAGTGTGTGGAACAACTTCCATGAAAGTATTCACAGTTGGACTAAATCAACTGCTCAGACATCTCAAGGGTGCAGAAACTTGGTTCCAGCATCCCCCCATACTGCTATGGGTGAGACCTCAATCCGCACCTTGCAGAATATTGCCGAAAGGGCCAGTAGTATAGGGATTTGTTTTGGCTAACTAACTCCGAACCCCGGTTAGGCCCCAATAAGCCAACAAATGGTTCCATTGCCAGCACTAGAATCTGCATAGAGATGTCTGATTTTGCATCACTGGAATCCAACTATGAAGGAAATCAAAGGTTGGATTGATAGAAGAATTCACGAGTTCGCGGCATAGGAGAACAAGAATCTGCAATTGAAAAAAGAAGATTGGTTAGGCTACTACCTATACACAGAGATCCACAGAATTTTCTTCGCGTTGTTCCCTATCGAGATGTACGAGTGGATCACGAAGCTAATAGATAACCAAGGGAGGTACAAGCTTGATAGTCCTATTGTGTGGACCCCAAAGTATGTGCGCAAATTGGAAGCATCAGAGGATAAGATCACGTGCGCTTTTGATCACTGACTTGATCGAATTATAGGAGGATTCATTATTGAGTTCGCGTTAGACACTTCAGTTGGCTATAGTGAAGTAGAGCGACACTTTCTCAAAGGACCATGAGGTAAGTACGTTAAGTCTCTGAAAACTTGGATTAAGATGTTATTATGTGAAAATAGGATTATGCGGTTACAATGATGTTTGGGGCTACGTGAAGTGGGAGAATTTATAGAAATGAAGAAAGTGCGGAACTAGAAACTAGCCCCTTGATTTCACCTCCGCAAAGGGATGAGGAAGAGCTCGTGAAGGTATCTCTGTGCAATGCATTCAATTTGATAAGGTAGAGGATTCCATGCATACCACCCCCACCCAGGCCACTGTCAGTTTCACCATCATCACGTCCGTCTTTTCCCATACCACCACCACCACCACCGCATTTTAACATGGTCAGCTCGATAAAGTTGCATGCGTTCAAGGGAGTGGGAAATGAAGATACAGACTAGTTTTGGTTTGTTGTAAAAGGTGTATGGGAAGCACAGGGAGTGAAAGATGATGCTATCAAGAAAGCCACATTGGTTAGCGCTCTGCAGGATTGCACACTGACCTAGTACATTAAGCACTCAAGTGATCATCCGAATGCAGGAATCGTGGATGTCCAAGCCACACTAACTAGGGAGGTTAGTAGGTCAAAGTCAAAAGTGCAGTCAATCATTGGGTTCAAAGAAATCATGATGCTACTAGGCGAGACCCCTTGGGAGTTGGATCAAAGGTTGAAATGCATGATTCGTGAAGCCACCATGACTTTGATAGATGGACAACACCGCAAGTGGTTTGTAGCATCACTATCATCACATTTGAGGAATGTGATGTCACAACAAAGATTGACAACTGAGGCTGAAGCTTTAGATACCATGATGAGGCTGCATGAGACCCCGATACAAGATCCTAACCTATGAGTTCAATAGATCCACGTGCAGTTTATAAAATTATGCCTTGAGATGCAGAGTCTAAAATAGGACAGGACAACTCGCCCGAAAGTGCGCAAAGAAGTATGGTGCGTAGAGTGCAAGGGTCAGGGACATGACAAGGACCACTGCCCAGTGTTCGCAAATTACCTTATGGGAGGAGGGCCAATGCTATTGAGACCAGAGGAATAAGCAGGACCTAGAACGACACCTATTTTGTGGTGTGCGATTTTTCAGATGGGAGGAAAACATGTTACGAACAACTGTCACCTGTTGCAGAAGTACACACAGAACTCACAACAGCTGTTATGTAATTTCTGTAGATCAGTGGGACATGATGAGTGTACTTGTAGAAGCTATGAGCTAATGATGGATATAACTCCCACCTATAGAGTTTAGGCCACAACCCAACCCCTTGACTAGAACGTAGGGATGGCGCGAACTGGAGTTCAGGGGCATGGACGAGGTCGAGGTGGAGGAGGACCTAGAAGAGGTCACAGATAACTGATATGTTACAACTGCAGGGGGCCAGGACATTATGCCCATGACTGTATGAATCCAACGTGTCCATCATGTCTGTACTGTACCTTGTTTGATCATGAAACAGATGATTGTCCCACACTGATAGTTAGGTTACGCGACAAAGGAGTGCTCCAACCTCCCCTGGTTTAGAACCTCCAAATAATGAGGTCTGAGCTGTGAAAGGAAGACCCTAACATGAACATTGTGCTTCGAAGTGGAATTACGACAGGAGATGATAAAGGTAAACAACCTAAAGATAGTACTTCGGTTCACAAGGCTCCAACAAAAGAACCAGACTTTGATTTGGAGCACACTAAAGAAATCTCCATGGAAGCCAAGGAGAGCTTTGCTGATGCCTCCACTTTAGGAAGCAAAGACAGGCCAAAGCCAGAAATGGACCCATCAATGCTAACGATGTTCCTCGAAACATGCATGAAGCTACTACGTGATAGTAAGGCTATGAAAGGATTGCAGGAACTCATTAATAGATGCGCTCGGACCGCCCTAGGAGAATCACACGTAATGTCGAAGATTGGAAAGCATGCGTCAAGGATGGGAAGATAAATGAGGTTGACCGCGTAGATTGGAGAATATTAAATGGACCAAGTGATTTTGGACCTAGGATCAGATGCAAATGTTCTGCCGAAGCAGACATGTGAACACATGGGAAGGCCTATGATGCAATGGTCTCCTATCTAGCTGTGAATGGTGAGCTAGAAAAACATCATACCTATGGGGAGATTGCAGGGAATCACCATGGGTATTGAAGGGGAAAGCATGCTGGTAGACTTTGAAGTGATAGAAATTGTTCATGACAACAATCCCTACCCTGTGCTCTTAGGAATTGATTGGGCCACTGACATGAATGGGGTAATAAATCTAAAGAAGCGCAAGATGATTTTTGAGAAAAAGTCCCTGCGCGTAATTGTACCTTTGGACCCTGCTGAGGGATCATGTTACACTGAGCCAGTGTGCGACTATAACAGTGATGACAAATTAGATTGTATATACAAAATAATTGCGTTAGAAAAAGACTGGGTAAATCCCACTGTAGATGGATGACTTTCATGGGGGCGCGACAACTCCTGTACCTCAGATTCAAATGAAGAAATAGAGCGATGGCAGAACAAGTTACATGAGGTAACCACACTTAACTGTAATATGATGACAAGATCATTGCACTACTTTTCCATGGAAATGAGGGATATACCTACTTATCACAGACTAGGTGAGATAGATGGATTCTTGGACAAATTTGAAAAGGAAGTACTAGAGAAGCAACATTTCGAAGCGTTGAATTGGGTACTTCACTCTACGCCTGTGAGATGGTGGGGTATGCACAAAGGGAACTTCGAAGACTAGCACACGTGTAGGAGGATGATGGACACATGGTTCGGAAAGCTTACAAGGTGAGTGGCAGATGAACACGAGCGATGGGATGGTCCGCGCACACATTTGTGCAGGTGGGTAAAGATGTATGATAAACAACCTGTGTGGATACACATGAGTTTCACATTAGGAGAAATGATTAATAAGCGTGGGTCAGGAGGGCAAATGTGCAAGCAACACTTCAAGGTAGAATGACTGAATGGGGAAAATATGACCGCACATTATATTATCCTTGCTAGAACCTTTAAAGAAGTATGCGAAACCTGAAAAAGGTACATAGGGCGCATCGAACTGATTGGGATCTGCGAGTACTAGCAATTCTATGGGGTTATAGGGCAATGTGTAAGAAACTGATGGGACAGACGCTTTCTAGGATGAGTTGTGGTATGAATTCTGTACTTTTGTTGGAGTATCATAGGCCTAGTCCGTGCATAGTGGCATCTGCGGACATGGAGGATCGCAGGACCTTGGAAAACAGGATCACGCGAATGAAAGAACTTGGGGAAGTACGCGTGGGACATGATGAAGAAATTCAGCAAAATGATCTTTGGCTCCAAGAACTCTTGAATGAAAAAACCCAGTTGAGGGAGAAAAGTGCCATGGGGGAAGAAGAAGTCAAGAAGTTGGAGGAAGGAGTAAAAGGGGAATTTCTTAACAAAAAGAATGTGTTGGGGGAACATGATGCGCGTGATTACGATGATAAATTCAGAGATTACTATCGAGAATTGATCAATTTAATGCCATGGATTAGACCACATATTGCTAAGGGGATCACAAATGGTGGCATGCTGCAAATGGTAAATTGCGCGGTACAGGTATTGAAGTCAAAAGGGGAACTTTTCCCAGAAAATGAAGATGGTGATTGGGTGAAGCCTTATACAGGTGGCACATCCACCTGACTAGACATGGAGAGAATAGTCTTAGTGCCCTAGGTAGTTGAAAGGAGGTGCGAGACTATAAACTACTATGCCCAGGAGCTGCACAATGAAGAGGTTGTGCATAGAAGCGAAGTATCACAAGGGCCGCAACTACGCAAGGGGGGCTGCGCTGCCATGTGGGTTGTCTAGAAAGTGACAATTGTAGTCACTATTCATGAGGTGATGCTTCGTTTGAGATCAAATGGAGCGGGTGACAGGAAATTAAGGCAAACTTTATGGACAAGATTTGAGAAAATCTAGTGCTAAGGGGGCATTAATGGACCAGATTCGAGGGGAACGGTCGAATTCAAATTCAAAAGATGCTATAAATTGCAGAGGGTTTCCCAAAAACCAACACTTGGTCAATTGTGAATTGAGTTGTCGTGTGCCCTATGTATTCTGAGCCGAGACTTGTTTTCCTTGTGGAGAGTGTTGTTTGAGCACCTAGTTAAGTAGTTGAGAGACTTTTGGACTAACAAGATGGCAACATCTAGAGAAGCCGAACAAATTGCAGAAATGACAGCCAAAAAAGCCGCGTAGGCCATGATCATCGGAGATTCCCTTGAGAGCACCAATATTATTGCGGAAATCCCTAAATCACCGCGCATATTGAGACCAAAGAAAGACAAACAATCAATTATTCTGGTTCGTGTGTCCGTACGAAACCCGCTGCACGCCAAAATAACAATGGAGGAAAAAGGGAAAGTGGTTAATTTGGACACCAATGAGGAGGAGGAAGACCTGGAGGATATCATAATAGAAGAGGATGAAGACGAGGGCAAGGAAGAAGAAATCGAGGACGCAGACCCTCTAACCAAGCTACCTGCATACGTTCCTCCATTGAAGGGGAAGGTAAAGGTGCCCAAGGAACTTGATGAGACCAAGAGTTCTCTGTAGACTCCGATCCTACCAGACGATATTGTTTTTGAAGGCACACACTCGGGATAGATGCTGAGTTTGAAATTCGAAGATTGGGATCTCGCCAACCACGAGAAATTCCCTCACTTGGAGACTGCACAACTCATGAAGCTAAAGAAGAACATCACGACAGGAGTCAAAGAGTTGGAGCCACGCAAGTGGTTGCGTGGGGTTGAAAAGGCCGAGTTGTTGAACCTGCTCTAGGTGCCGCATTACCATTGCGCCCCAGTAACTATCTTCATCATTAGGTAGCTACTTTGTCTATGTATGATGGGTGTTTATGGCTGGAAGAGCCTATTGCCATCACAGACTACCTGATACACCGAATTAACTGACTCCTGTGCAAAGTATAATACCTTGCAAACATTTTAGAGGGTAAAAGTGGTGACTTGGCCATCGTGGAGGCCATGAACAAGAAGTACAAGCTGGAGAAGAAAAAGAGGGGCTATGAAATCTCTAGTATCAACAACAAAGCTGTTAGAGTTGCAATGCATATACTGGCAGGTAAGCTCACGCGGAAGTGCCGCGCGATGAGGTGCTCGCACCGGTGGTCACACTTGCCGAGCAGTGAACAGAGGGGGTCTAGTTTAACTGGTCCAAATTTTTGTGCAAGGAGTTGCTGGAAAACTGTCGCGAGGCACAGGAACAAGGGAAAATCTTCCACTATGCATGGCTTCTGTTCTCCATAGTAATCGTGGCTAGATAATTACCTAAGGACAATTAGTTCCCCGTGATTGACAGGGATCTCCCAGAGGCTGTGAAGTACGCTTCGTTGTGGGCTACCAAAGACATGCATCGGGTCCGCGATAACAAATTATTCAGGGTGTTCATGGAGATGAACATCAGGATGGGGATTAACCGCAGACTGTGGTTATCACCCACTGTTTACAAGAGCCTGCGAGGTTTCGCCGAGTTTAAAGAGGAATTCCATCACATTTACCTCAGGGTACTCAAGGACCCTGTAAAGAAGTGGAATGAACTACTGTATATGGCCACTAACGATGTGATATTCAACATATTGGATGTGTGGCCACTAGAATGGTGTGCTCCAGATATCTCTGAGCTGGCAGCAGAGAAGTTTTCTATGTAGAAAAATAAGAAAGAGGAAAAACTACGAGTGGAGGAATTGGCCGAGAAATGAAGAAAAGAGACAGTAGTTACGAAGGTGTAGGAGGCGTGGGATGTTGCGCACATAACAACAGAACAATAGAAGGTCATGGCAGAAGCACAAAAGGCAGTAGAAATAGAGCACAAGGGCTGGAAATCGCCTTCGCCTCAACAGGAATAGGAGAAGGAGATAGAGACAGAGGAGGATGGTGTAGAACCATAGACAACGTCGACACTATTGAAGCCCCCACACTTGAGAGAGTAGATGGGGTTGCACAAGAATGTAAAAGCTTATAAGCTGTCTATCGACTTGATCACCCTTATTGAAGGGGATCCGCATGATATAGGTGAGATGGTCTGCGACGTCACCACAGAGGCCCTCCGGCAGTTCGTAGAGGAGAACCAAATTGTGTTGGGGGCCCTCTGGCTGCACATTCAGGAGTTGTAGGTGTGCACTCCTTAGGCTGGTACATTATAGACCAACGTCGCAGTAGGGATGGTTGCAGCTGAGGAAATGTTGTGCACTCGCACAAAAAATATAGTAGTGTTGCCAGAAGGGGCACTAGTTACAGCAAATGAAACTGACAGGCCTACAGTCAGTGCATTGAAAGTCATAGGGATCAACATAGCTGCGCTCCCTTAGGGGACATTATACGTTCTGTAAGATGGGATTACTGCAGAACTAAGGGCTATGGAGAGCCCGGTGCTACAAGTGTTGAGCAAGAAAAGTATCAACATCGAGCAATTGAGCTTGCAACACGACGAGGTTGTATCCTAGAATAGGCAGATGGTGCAGGTAATAAAAGAAGCCAGCCAAATGGTCCCCGAGTTGGCAATCTCGGCAGAGGCACCCATAGAGGTGCGCATCCAAAGACTAGAAGTGGGGGTGCACGAGGGATGAGAAGAGATGGCCAAGCTTCAACTCAAACCGATCCTCTAGATAGCAGAGCTGCAGTTGAAGGCGCAACCTTCAACTCTTCCTGAGGTAAGAGAACAGCGCGCCAGTGCCATTACAGTAGGAATGTAGGAGATCAACAGTGCAGTGAGGGATTACACCAGAGCATTAGCAGAATCATTCGAGGTCCTCACCGCTCTGCAGGGGGACCCAAACATACAATGCTTGGAGATAGAGGTGCGTGAGCTACAACAATAGTATAACAACGTCGAAGGAACCACGCAGATGATGGCCCTCACACAAAGGCTCGTGTGCATGCAACAAGCCAAAGCGCTTAAAGAGCATGTAGATGTAGCACGAGACAAAGAAGCAGTTTTGAAGGTGGTGTTTAGCCTTGGATCGGTGAATCCTTCGCAATGACAACAACAATCGAAGGCAAGCTCGTGGAAATGCAGGGGACATAGGTGCAGCTGGAGGGAAGCAATTCAACAATTTCTGAACAACGCATACAGGAGATACAACATGCAGCCGCTCAATGCGCTGCTGACCTCGCAACAGTCCAAACTGAGTTGGGAGGTCTTCACGCAAAGATCTCCACACCAACAGAGTAACTCGAGGGTGAGTCATGATGTTTGTGTTGGGGGCCTATTGGGCGTGGAAACCCCCCCAATGCATGTTTTGGGACTTAAAGCCCAAGTTTTGACCAAATCCGATGTAAAGACTCCGTGATTTATGGGCGCAGAGTGTGAAGTTGAAATTGAGTCATAAGGGTTGTCTGCCCTTTTGTAAATTTAATGTCGGCTTAAGAGTTGTACCCATGGTCTGCGGACCATGGGATTGTATTAATAGAGCAAGGCTCTAAGTTGTAACGGAGATCTATCTAAAGGAAGAGAAAAGAGGAAGGATGAAGAATTGAGTCTTAGTGGAAGTGTAGAGTTGTGTCTTTGGGTCGTAGAGTAGGAGAAGGCTTTGCAGTTGAGTGCACAGAGGCCTAGTAGTCCACAACTGAGTGTGCAGACCCCTGCAGCTGAGTGCGGAGGGTAGGTGGAGTCTGTAACTGATGGAAGAATTAATAAAGAGAAGTTTTACAATATTTCTGTGTATCTTTTCCTATTTTATGCATTGAGGTATATTGGGTATACATTGCAAGTTTACTGTTTATTTGTTTTGCGAACTTATATGAATGTGTTGAATAATTGAATATAATATAAAGTATCTGTTTATGCGAAGATAACTAATTGTTGTAAGAAGATAAGTAAGTGCCATAGTGTGACTTAGGGAAATAGCACAGATCGTTGCTCTGAAAACACGAAATCCCCCCAACCTGTAGTTAGGGCTACGGGAAGACGAATATAACAGGGCAGTGAAGATCTCACAGGTCAGGAAAGCGCGCGGAGCAACCTGTGCAAAAGTATTCACAGTTGGACTAAATCAACCCCTCAGACATCTCAAGGGTGCAGAAACATGGTTCCAGCATCCCCCCATACTGCCTCAGGTGAGACCTTAGTCCACGCCTCGAAAACTATTGCCGAAAGGGCTAGTAGTACAGGGATTTATTTGGCTAATTAACTTCGAACCTGGGTCAGGCCCCAACAAGCCAATAATAGGATTGGGTTATCTAATAATCCTTTTCTTGTTGAGAGGGAGAGTTGAAAATGTAACAAGAAAATCCTAATTTAATTTTTTCCTTGAATTAAACTGGGTATAAAATTGTAATTCCACATCACAATACAATGTGTACAAGTTAACTAAGTTAATTTGAATTAGTTGGGTCAGTTAATTCGAGTTGAGGGTCTAATTTGAGATATGTAGAGTGTCTCCTACATTATAGGAGCCTTGTCTGAGTTTATTTTTTGTTGTAATTAATTAAATCAGTTTAACTGAGTTAAAGTCAGTTAAAATAGTTCAAAGTTATGGAGGAACTAGTAGGAGGTCAGGAATTAGGTTGTCACTTCATGTGTTCAACCAATTAACTGTTGATTCACTAATAAATAACTCATGTATTTCATATCTGAGGGTTACCTAGTTGATATTGGAGTTCAAGGGTAGTGTACTATTAAGTATATAATCATCCAAATTATACAAGTGGTGCATGCAGTAAGAGGAAGACTTATGAGTATTGCGCAATTCATATTGAGGCTTTTCCCTGTTTTATAGGGAGCTAATTCCCAAGGAAAAAACACAAGGAAATAGGGACTTGGGAAAGCCAAAATTTGGTTAAGTATTGGCCTGAGATTGTCTAAGAAGTAGTGAGATAGATGGAGATAGTGCAGAGGTTGCTCGGGCTTGAGCAAAGCATTGCAATATTCTCATATTTTCTGACTAATTCAATATACTGATAGCAAGGGTTTTTATTTGTGCCTTTCCACAAGAAATCATTGTCTAATGTGTTGATTGAATTCTTTCCCTTGTATGCTTCATGATTTCGCGATCGTTTAATTTTTTTCGCTAATGAGTAGAGTAGATTCAATTCTATTGTTTTAGTAAATTACAATTAGTAGTTTGAATCTACAAGGAATTTCTACACTAGGTTGTAAAATGTGCAATTTTAAATTTCCATATTCTTTAAAAACACTCTTATGCAATGTTAAAATTTGTTTATTAAAATGTTAATCATAAAACGTTTTTGACCATAGTGTGTAAAGCTCATTATTGGAAACTCAAAACACCAAAGTCAAGTCAAAACCCCTACCTCATATGCACAAACAAAATCTTCTCTCATCCTTTAGAATATGTAATTCCCGCTTGTCTCAATGTGTGAGCCTATTCCTATTATCTAAGAGGTTGTTTAGGCTTAGTTTTTTGGTTGAGAAATTTCCTTCAACTAGTAGTTCTATATTGGTGTGCGGTTGAGATATTCTCTCAACTAAGTAATTATGTTTGAAAGTTAGTTTTTCTATCTTTAGACGACAATTCCTGTATTTATATGTAACATCATTTGATCAATGAAGTGTAATGTGTGTGTTTAGCATTTTTTTGTTGTTATCAAAGGTTGACATGGGCCTACTCCTTCATGGGAGGGCCTAGGATCAAGGAGAATAAAGCATGTTTTAGTTTGTCTATCATCTTATGATGTAAGAACCTTGTGAGGAAGACTCCCATGTGTCTGATAGAGGGCACGAAATCTGGTTTCAATTCATGGTGGGAGCAACATACTAAGGTATCTTGATATTGAGGTTGGTGTGAGAGCTGAGGGACTGTGGAATCAATGATAGTGAGCCAAGGGTGTGTGGAGTCGATGAGAGTTTCCCACTGCTATTTGAATGCATGGATCTTGTAGTTTCCCAACCGTCTATAAATCCTATTCACTGGAGAAGGAATTGTAGCAGATGGATCTAGAGTTATTACAACCTTTCACGTAATTTTGCATCATCAAAGTCGAATTTGAGTTTTGGCTACAAAAAACTAGATGGAGATCTAGCAAAAAGCTAACCATGTTGATTTTCATGCTTAACAAATCTCTCACTTCAAAATAATAAAATATATATATTTTTTTAATGATGGTGATTACTTGTAGAAGTTGTCGTTCACCTAAGTCCTTGGGAATATTTTATGCATGATTTTATACAACATGAATAGACAAATCAATAGTGATGGAGGAAATATATTTATATCTTTAGCATGTGTTCGCTTATGAGTAATTAATGAAGCTCATAGAAATTAATAAGCCCGTAAGTCACATAGATCTATCATGAAAAATAGTTTACAAGTCCATCTTGTAAGGTTTTAGTAGCATCCGAAGGAGTATAACATATTCAAAATAAGTGTATGCAAGAATTTTAATGATTGAAGTGGGTGATGCCATAGTAACATTTATCATCTAGTGATCCAACGTAAAGGATGTTGAGTTGGAAGTGGATGATGGATCTACTCAAATCAAAGCAATGATACAGTGGCTACCAACAACGAGAGTAACAAGTATGAAGAGTAGGTAGCTTTTTAATTTGAAATGGAGTGGAAATGGAAGCAATTCACAACTTTGGCACGAGCATCTTTGGGTATTTTCAAAATGAAAAAGAAAAATAAAATTGTATGCATAAAAGAAATGGTAATTTTCATTTTTTTAGAACTCTTGGCGCTTGTACAAGAGACATATTGAGTCTAGTCAACTCAATATGAGTGTGATTTTGTTAAAATTAACCACTCTAACAATTGTCTCTTGAAGAAGAGAAACTCCAATGTGAAGATTGAATCAAGATGAAAATAAATATGTTCATGATGTGCACAAAGAGGTAAAAGTGAAACAGAAAGTGATGCATTGTGATAAAGTGTAAATGGACTTTTATATGTTTTGGCATATATTGCTACATAAGAATATTGTTAATATTTGTGTTTTCAATGTTTTTTGTACCTAAATTGAGATTTTTGTAATGATACATATGTATTGTAAGGGATTCATGATCGGTTATACTTGACACCTCAAACTATTGGTCCAAGTTGATTTTTGTAGGTTTGTTGTAAGCCTTGATGAGACAAGAATGTAATGCTTATCCCTCTTAGGTAGAGATAGGATGTGACATCAAGTTGTGGAATTAATCACTAGGTAGGTACGAGGGTGGTAGATGTATTGGTCTCTAAACTCGATGTGTAATTTAAGAAGTTAAAATGTGAGATGGGGTCATAATGAAATAGACCAAGTCATGGAATTTTTTTACATAATTGATGAACCATGTAGGTGAAAAAGATTCCTAGAGAACTTGCAAGTATGCTGAACAATACCCATATATCTCGATAGATGGATTTATTTTTATATGGACATGAATAATCAATTGTATATGAGTACAAGAGAGAGAGAATAAGAATTCCCATTGTGAAGAAGGCCCAAGGGAAGATAAGAAAAACTCAAGACAATGTTTCAGAGGCACTAAAACAACAAAGGTTGGATGGTGGACAAATGTAGGTAAAGGTGTGTTGAATAATGGCAGGGTCATGATCATGTGTCACACGTATGTTTATAATAAAGTCTACGGAGTTATGTTTGAAGTTTGTAATTATATCCAGGTCATACCCCCATTGTAGTGTAGGTTTGTGGTCACCTAAAAACCACTTGTGGGAGATTAGCTAAGAAGACCCTAACCATGGTTGAGGGTTAATTGAAAAAACCTAGGCATGGTTGCAAAACCCGAGATGATGATGATGAGGGAGGTACATGTATAAAGACATGTTTGTTGAATGAACCATTTCCATGAAGGAACATCCTAGTAGAGTAGTGAGTGCAACAATTGTGCACCCATGCATTTTGGTTGATTGTTTTTTCTTTACATGGATGTCAACATTATGATCATATTTGTAAATACAATGTTATACTAGATGTAGACGTTTTTCTCACTAAGATTGAGACAAATAGTCATTGAAAGGGAGTTTTACAACATGTAATTCCCACTTGTCTCAATGTGTGAGTTTGTTCCTATTATCTAAGAGGTTGTTCAGACCTAGTTGGTTGGTTGAGGCATTCCCTCCAACCACTAGTCCTATATTGATATGCGGGGGAGATACTCTCAACTACTTGATTATGTTTATAAATTAATTTGTATATCTTTAGACGACACTTCATGTATTTATATATAACATCATTTGATCAATGAAATGTATTATATATATTTATCATTTCTATATGTAAAATACACATGATAACATATATCTCACATCATATATACATAACACATTACAACACAACATAACATAAAATTATATCTCATATACAATACACACCCTAACAAATGAATCTTAGACATGACACAAACCATAACTTCCAATTAAATATATCTAATGGTTTGTTGTGAACAATGTGATTGTCATTGGCTGACTAATTATACAGAGGATGCACAATTTTTGACATACTCATAAATTCCATACTAGTCAAAATTGAAATTAACTAGAATTGTTCCTTGAAGTTGATAAAATCAACCTCCTTCCACACTTCCGATTCTGAGAATCATATCAAAGTTCGTGTAAAAAAGGAACCCAGACATTCATTGTCAATAAATTCCTCCAAAAATTTATATAACTGTAATGTGACGGTGTCCATGGTAGATCTTGTGGGCTTGGTTACCTGGTACTACCAAGTAAAACTGACCTGCGTTGATTAGCCTCAGGACCGGAAATAGAGAGGAATGAATATAGGGAGTTTCCATTATCTTTGAGCATTAAGAGTTAAGGAGTTCAGACGGTTTTCAGAAGCCTGCAATTTGAAGTTCGGGATTAGTTCCTATGAGACCCCTTTTTTCTTCGAAGTTACAAGCATAGTGACACAGGAATTTCATTTTTATGGTGGAAAGTAGCAGTTATTTAAAGCATTTATTATCCAAACACTGAAAATCAGGAATTTGTTTTCTGAAAACTGTAAATCCATGTTTATAATACTAAGCATAGCATATTATTGAGAATTGTTGGTGTCGATTGTTATTGTATCAATCCTAATTGCAATGTACAGTTTTAATACAATCTTCAGTGGCAAATTCATTTTAATATTTAGTAGGACCTATAAAAGTGTGCATTTTTAAATAAGCTCTTGCACTCTTAGGGTTTCTATTTCCCAAACCAGTATTTATTTGCATGCCATTCAGGTATGAATAGCATAAATTTGATGAGCATTTGTATATGTGGAGTATTTTTTTAATGATAGATATCTCTTAAAAATTTTCCTTTGCATGTGTTTGATATTTTTTTATTCCTTATTTAAATAATGTATTATATTTGTTTTTGTTATTTCTTTTTAGTTATGAATATAATATAGTTTTTTTTAATATAAGCTTATAGGAAATTTTTTAGTTCTAGTTTCACTATCAAATGTAGCACAACCAAACTGAGTAACATAGATGTCCATGTTTTATATTATTTCAAAGACATAACCATGATTCTCAAAGTAACCAATAATTTGGTGCTATTATGGATAATCAATGTTTATATAATTTCAAAAACCTTACAGATCATGTTGAACCATCCCTGAAAATTTCTCAAGTATCTAGTTCAAACCATTTAACTATAATAGATTCTACTATTTTAGGCAATAATAACATATAGGTTCTCATTTTGAAAAAAATCATAATCTTCAAGTAAGAAGGATGAAAGTTCTTTCATTAGCACCATAACACCCTAACACTTCAAAATTTCAAACCCATTTGCATTCATATCAAATTATGAGAATGTATGAATGCATCCCACACATCATAGCCTTGGTAACCACACATTTGTGATTCCATATCAAACTATAAAAGAGATATGTTTCCTAATAAAACTAATAAATACATCCATTTATAAAAGCCTAGCTCTATCACCAATGTTTTAACATTGAAGAAACCTCAAATTTTTTAAACCCAATTCATGCATTATCCATGCTCTCCCTTATTTATTTATTTATTACACTTTGGAATCTTTTGCAGAATGCCTAGTCCACTAAATCCATAATATATATAAAAATTTATAATTAGAAAATATGAATCACTAATAGGAAAATAACTAGAACCGACCACTGTCTGTAGTCGCACCAAAGAATTGAGCTAGAATCCGCACCCTGCAAAAGATGCTTTCATACGTTATAGTTCTGGCCCATCATGCCTACACAAATTTATAGGGCCCATCTATTCTCTTGTCAAGCATCGATAACCGTCGCTTATTCAACCCAAGGCCGTCCATGATTCATTAATTTTTATTTTTTAATATTTTGTATGTCAGAATTAAAGAGTAAACCTTCACCACTTAATCAACCTTTTATTAAATAAAATAACCTTCTCACATAAATGAATGAATAATCAACTCATAAGTCTTATAGATTGCATTACAATTCATCGACACTAATTCATTATCGTTGAATGAATAGAGTTTGTTGTCACATAAATAGTTGCAGATAGTCGTGATTAATATTTTAACACCTCTCTTAATCACGACCTACATGTTAACTTGACTGTTGGTGCCGGTTGGTCTAATTCTGAGCTAGGGTTATAAATATGACTCAAATATTTTATTTTGACTTTCTTTGCTACAGTGTAATGATGCAACTTTTTCTTGAACTTGTTGGTCCAAAATTATTTCTCTTCTTCCTACTCCAGATCATGAACACTTGATATTGCTCCTTGTTGCAACAAGGATGATGCCAATTCATTTCAACACATTCAATTCCATCATTCAATGATTTTAAGTCTTTTTCAATGAACATTACCACTGCGTTCTATTCTACTTTTTTTGTTGCTTCTTCGTGATAGCTACCAATACTTGCACACTCATAAACATTAGTGAGGTTTACAAAATGATCATAATCTGGATTCTTTCCAACTTTATCTCTGTCTTTCTCTACCAAATCTTAATACTCAATCTCATCTATCTCATCCAATTGATCTTCAACTTGGGTTACCCCTCCATTGAGCATTTTCTCTATGAATTTATTTTCCTAAAACATTTGCAACCAATCTTCACTTGAAAAAATTTCATTTGCATATTTAACTTTAAGTTCTTCAATTCCTTCATCCATCCATTCTTGAAGTAAGACAAACTCTAGCACTTTCCTCTGAGTTACAACTTCACACGACCTCGACTCAGCCACACTTCACAGGGATTCACGAGCAATGACACTACATAGCAGCCACACTAGTCATCTCACCAATCAGTGAAAAATTCAATGCATAACAAAGAAACACAAAATACCTACACAAGATTTCACGAAAAAACTCAACACTAGAGGCTCCAATCTTCACGATCCCAATAATCAAGACCCAATAGTCTCACGACAACACAACTTTGCAACGCTTCCACACTTCGACTATGCCTCCATGATCTCATAGATGACAACGCCCAAGCTCCTACACACAAGGAGAAACAACTCTTCAAAGTTCCTCAAAGCGCGAGCAACAATAGCCAATCCACACTCTCTAACATGGCCACTCACCCTACAACACAAGTCACCACTCCACGCCCGGTTCATGTGAGAATTAATGGGGAAAGATATAGTTAGTTGTTTAAGGATAGGATTGAGACTCTAAGATTAGGTCTTAGATCCTAATATCCAGGGAGTGGTTAAAATCACCTGATTGTGTGAAAGCCTATATGTAATAGTTTGTTTTTTTGATTGAGTATATAAGTAGTAGTAATAGTATTGTACAAATGTTTATACATTCTCCAGGTATCTCACCTAGAGAGTCGTTTAGCTAATAAATCTGATTTTTATCATGGTATTAGAGCTACAAGAAGGAGAGGCTTGTATGTTGAGTTGAGGAATGCGACGTTGTTGCGGGAAGCTGAAGAGTAATCACGCCTACGCTCATTTTCAATTTGCAGCATCATCCCAGGATTTTGGTGTACCTCGGCAACTAGTCGTGAATTCGAGGTGAAAAATAATGACGATTGTTTTTTTTGTGCGGTGGCTTGGAAGCTGCATGCTACATGGGCTGGCCGATGTTGTGTGTGATTGAAGGTAGCTTGACTGCTGAAGCTTCCAGCTGAACCTGCATCGAGGAGAAGGAGGCTGATCAAGGCTGCGTGTGCTTGGAAGTTGCGGGGAAAACATTGATTGCGTTTTGTTGAGGAAGGAGTCTGTCATAGCTACGTGGTGGATGGATTTTGGTTGATCGCCAAAGAGGAGAGCGATAAACAACAAATAGATTTCATGTTGTATGAGTCTGTTGTCATGAAAGGAGCTCACACCAGGAGGCTTGCGTCAAGAAAAAGGAAGTTACTCCACGAGGTGTACAACTGATAGCTCCATGTACAGAAGATGTGCTCTCAATTTTTTGGATTCCTTTCAGTTTCCAATGAAGTAGTAATTCAGCGGACTGAGACAATGCTGCAGCATCAGTTGCTCGTCTTATTGTCGTGGAGTCATTATTGCCTATCCAGTTTTTAGTTTTGGCCTTACAGGATGACCTCCAAGTCAGGCGTTGGACCAGACTCATGAAATATTGCACTTCTGCGTGGATGATCTTAAGAGAATGCATGTCTATTATCGTTGGCCCTGATTTGTTGAAAATCGACATTGACGGGATAGATGGAACCGCAACGTCTGGCTTTCGAATTTTGTGACATTCTCTGCAGATCGTAGGAGGCCAGACTTACCTAGAGGCCGTGAGGGAGAGGCTGAGGAGGCTAGATCTTTGTTTTTTTGTTTGTAGGCCGTAATGTTTTGTTCAATAGTTTGGATCACTGCATGTAGCTTCATGTATTGGAGGAGCAATGTGGAGGAGCAATGTTGTTGGTTCAGGTCATTGGAGGAGATATGTGGAGGTTGCCAAATCGCTGCCTAGCCCTGCGTGTTGGAGAGATCATGGAGTCGAGCTTTATCACTGTATGAATAACCAGATGGAGAAGTGTTGAAGCTGTGAGTGGTAAGGCGTGGTGAGGTCGATGATAGGTGGATCTGTTTAGAGGTGAAACAATGTTTGAGCCGAATTGTGTGGAGGTGGAGATCGCTCGGTGAATGTTGTTGTATGCATTAAGGCAGATTAGTGGAAGAAGTCGGATTTGCTGTGGTTGGAAACTGGCGGTGATGCCAAGTAGTCAACAGATCTGGTAACTGCAGGAGATCTAGTAAGAGTTATTGATTGGTTTTGCAAGGGCACAACAGAAGTGCTGAGGATTCTCCAGCTCGTCAGAAGGGCGCTACTCCAAGTGGACGTTGACCAATGAATTCGCTCCTTGATAAATTGTTGGAGATTGAAAGGATTTTGGACCATGGAAGTCAATCGTTCGAACTATGAGATTGCTTCCTTATTAGAAATTAGTAGTGCAGTGCACAGTGAACTATTCATGACTGAAGTGACCTTACGCGCTTGATGCAAGGGAGAAAATAGAAGGAGAAATGGGTCTTCAAAGTAAAATGAAAGAGTCTTGAAGAAAACTAAGGAGAAAGCATCAAAGGAGAATTGTAAAACATTGTTTTGTAGAATTTTCTGATATGTTTTAGGTTGACACTGACGGACCAGCTGCTGATCAAGATGTAGATTTGGAATTTGGTGATATTATTAAATGGTTAATGCCGGATTTACCATTTTTTTCAGGTATGAATTATGAAATATGGGAAAATGAAATAAAAACAGTACTATGGAAGGTAAATTTAATGGATTATGTTGAAGATGTTATTAAAGATAGTGGAGATACATTAGCATTAAGTCTTATAACATTTGAAGTAGATGACAACATCATACTCAGCATAATATATGAATATGGAGAGATTCTTAGTACAAAGTTTTTATGGGATGTTTTAGAGATGAAATACTATTTGAATGAGGGAAATGATGTTGGAGATATTGCTCTTGAAAATGATCCCATATTTGATTGTGAAACTGAAGATGCAATTATGGGTGATGAATGTGTGCCTGTAACTGAAATTTGTGATGATGAAAACACATCGATTATTGTAGAACTTGAAAGTCTTACATATGCAGAAATCAAGTTTGATGAGACTTATATACCTCATAATGAGTGGATCAATTTGATGATTGAAAAACATTGTATTGATGAATTATTGTTTGGTGAGAAGGAAGGCCTATCTTCACATATTGATCAAATGCAGAACATGCTTGCATCAATAGAACTGGGTAAAGAGCATGAAGGAATAACTATGACAATAGAAAGAGATGAAGTAGGGAGAGATGGTGAAAATGGTGAAATGAAAGTTCTCCTGAAGGAGCAGTAAGATAAAAGCAAATGTGGTCCTCGTTATATATCTAAAATTGTTTTTGTGCAGATATTGGGAGGCAAGAAAAAGAAACGAATTATGAAGAAGAATTGAAATTTCTTGAAGCATGGCTGGAAACACCATGTCTTCATGAAGTCAACAAAGAAATTGCATTAATGAATGGTGAAGACATCATCGTTGACATTCAAATGATTGAAACCAGAAATAGTGAGAAGGAAAATTCTCCTATCCAGCCTGCCATAATTCTGAGAAGGGCGAGAATAAGAATTCAAGCTTTCCATAACTGGGGAAGAAATGAGGTGATGAGTTATCACTATCTCATGGTGAAGAAACTGAAGATGAAGCCTCACCCACAAATAAACAAGTATGGGCTCTGTTGCAAGAAGACAAAAATGAAAACCTCTGTTACCATGTTGTTTCATGTTCTAATTGTAAGCCTAGCTGAGACTGAGACCAGCAGGTGTATGTTCAGTACCCTTTCTCCTTTAAGGGGGAGTGTTAGAATTAATGGAGAAAGATATAGTTAGTTGTCCAAGGATAGGATTGAGACTCTAAGATTAGGCCTTAGATCCTAATATCTAGGGAGTGGTTCAAACCACCTGATTGTGTGAAAGCCTATATGTACTAGGCTGTTCTATTGATTGAGTCTGTAAGTAATAGTAATAGTATTGTATGAGTGTTTATACGCTCTCCAGGTATCTCACCTGGATAGTCGTTTAGCTAATAAATCCGATTTTTATCAGTTCAACCTTTTACAGGTCACGCAACCACACCAAAACAACATAGTCATATCTAGGTAGGACCCTCCAATGACACTTACAAATACTCACACTATATCATGCTCCTAACTTAGATCGTTCACCGAGAGTCTCACATAGCTCAACTCTTTCTCACAAAGTTTCTCTCCTAAATAAAACACACATGTTTCTTCTCGACAATGCTAAAACACACAACTCCACAACATTTTATGGGTTTTCATGCCTCTCTGACGCCAATAGTAAGTTCAATCCATGCTCAACAGTTGCAACTACCTCAGGCTTCGGTTGTCCTCAGCACAACTCTAGATATTATTATTGTATTCATCCTCGGCATAAAAGGGATCATTCTACCTCCTTTCCAAAACTTGGTCGTGAGAGAGACTGCACCAAACCCTCCGTTGCGCTCCCAACTGTGGTCAACCAATGCTACCTCATTTTGTTTATGCAACACCACAATGCACCGCTTCCACAATGGCACAGGTCCAAAATGGTTGAACTAAACCATTGAATCTCAGTTGTGAGGAGAAAACATAGCAATGGTCACACTCCCACTTTTGAGTCTTAGGCAACAAACTTCCACACAAAGCAATGCCCATCTCTAGTCATATTGTCTCCAAGGTGGACGCACAAAACACATCATCCTCAGGCCACACCAAAACATGTTTCGCACACCACAACTCCTGAACGCTCAAACTAGTCTCCTCACTCTCTATTGTCTTGATTGGATGAATACATATTTTTAAAAACATAATCACAGATCAGTTGAAGCCCTTGCACCAAGCTCTAGGATCTATGATTCTGGTAGCTCATGCCCCACAACCACACATGTCGTGAACACTTCTATACTGCACTTAATGAAACAAAGAATTTTTTCATAGTTTGGTCTACTTCATAGTGATTGGTGGCTCTCCTCATACAACGTCAGAGCTCCTCAATGTTGATCCTGGTGTAACCACCACACTTGATGAAACACTAAGTCAAAACCATCAACTCCGTTACCATGACATAAATGAGGGCTCAACTCATAAGCCTTATAGATTGCATTACACACACTCAAATTTATACATACATCAGTTTGTATAAATTATAGGGATTGCATCGACTTTATTTATTTTCTACCTAAATTCACTAACTCCCGCTGACTATTAATTAATATTTGTTGAATGAACAAAGTTTTTCTTCACATGAATAGTCATGGATGACTTCGTGATTAATATTCTAACACCTTTCATCTTTATTTTACAATTAATAATATATTTTAACATGATATTGTGATATTTAATGTTTTGCAATATTAGATGTTATACAACAATTCAATTTTATACGTTAAAATACAATCGCAATATATTCTAATTTAAAATTACTTAACTATATTTTTATATAAAACAATTAAATATTATTAAATATTTGCACAAATGTAGTTTTCTTAAAGAAATTTATATGCTCCTTTCATTTAAGTAATATTCGCAGCATAGAGACATGATTGACATGGTTACATAAAATGTAATATGCAAGTCAATCTAACAAAATAGGTTTAGAAGAGGAAAACATGCCTAACAACATTCTCGAATGAATTTCCACTTGATTTTAAGCATCTCAAGCTGCTGTAATCCACCACATCGACCACATATTATGTGTGTGGGCATTAACAAAAGGAATCTAAAATCCCAGAAAAATTGGATACTCTAGAGGAAATTTTCCCTCAGACTAGAACAAAAAAACCCTAAAATCTATAATATAGCAGACCTATGCAGAGAAAAATACAGTGCCAATATTGGCCATCAGATAGCTGGAATACAAATTTCACAAATGACTACAAAATCTGATGGAACCAGTCACAAGTACATACAATCCAATGAAGTGAGAGACCATCAGTTATGAAGCTATACCACTTCTAGAAAGCAATGCAAGAGGACCAACACCGCCTCTAATGTGTGAAACTGCTCGGTTGATCTAATCTGCCTGTTTTCGAGAGAAGGTTGATCACCCTATTTTATTCACGAAAAATATGGATGAAACAAATGTGATTAAATGTACCTAACATGGAACAAATTTGATTCATTGAGTGGAAAAGAGAGGGTGTCTTGAAATTGGAAAGACCTAGAGCCCAGTGAATCAAAAATTTTTGTTGCTAGTCAACCTGCGAATTCGAAAACTCCAGCCAACCGTCTTATAATTTTTCCCCATTTTTCGCTAACAGAGCAACAAATCGGTGTACTGCTGGTGCAAATTGTCGGACCATTAATTTCTCCATGAACTCCTATGCATGCTGGTGGTCACATGGGCACTCCACATGACTTGGGGCTGACCCCCACGGTTGAGCTCCCCTCTGTATCGGTCCTTGGTCTTAGCGCTATGGTGGCATGGATTTTTTTAAGGTTGGGGAGGTCAGGGCTAAACCCTGGCTCCTAGTCCCATCCCTTGTCTGTGTGGGTGTGGTGACCAGGGTTAGGGCTGGCACTCGGCCCCTTTACCATACCTCCGCCCCAACATAATGTTTAGATAAAACTTTCAGAGGTAATTTTAATAAGGACTACATTTGACATAGTGGTATTGGTGGAGATTAGCTGGTATGAGCTAAATGCTTCCATTCCCATGGAGTGCTATCAGGCCACATAAAACTTTTATTGGCCACAGAGGTGTCACATGGTAGCCTCTAGCTGGGCCACATGGCAACCTTTGGTTGGTCCACGTCACACCAACTATTAACCAATCAACTCTGAACCAGTGAGAACCACCTGGGCCTACCACGTGTCGAGTTGTGGTAGGCCCAAAATAAATTGTATTTTTAGCCAATCAGGAGAGGCCATGTGGCAGCCTACCATTGGTCCAAAATACATAGTGAATAGTATTTTTTTCCAAAATTTGTTTTTTACCCAAATCTAACAAAAATCATTTCCAGGAGCATACGACATTTGTTTTCCATGAAATAAGTTGCGCCAGATTTAGGATGACAAGATCTACACAGTCGTTCAGGTTTCCCGTCAATCTGACAAATTTCTTTTTTGAGCATAGTTTTGAGCACTGGATCACTCCTCTCCACTAGAAGATTTTGGAAGCCAAAATCTCTTTTATTATTAAACAATTAGATGAGGGTACACCCTCTCACCCTTCTAGTCTCAATCCACTGGAATTTGCTTGAATTCAACAATTTGAGCTTTTCATATCAACTGATCTTTTTCCTTGATTCTGGGGACCCTATCTTGTTGTTGTAGATACCATCTTGTTGTGATTTCCTAGAATTTGTAGAAAAGAAATTTTTTCTTGATGGAAAAAACATATTCCCTCCTCGGTCATCAATCAAAGGAAACTTAAACAACTTGAAATTCTTCTCACCTTGAACATTGACGACATGACGATATTTATCTTGTCTTACCTTATAGTTGGCTTGACTCTTGGCCAAGTGTGTTCGCCATTGCCATGTACCCTTTTGAAACCCCCAAGAAGAACTCGTGGAACCTATGCCTTCTTTATAAATTTTCTTTGTCGCTTGCTCTTTGGCCTTTGGACCCTTTAGCACTAACATCTTGTTCCTTTCAATGTTCAACAATGATGTATCTTGTTGCAAATTTTCCTCATCTTCTTTACCTCTTTTAGGAGGAAACACGTTAGAACACTGAAAAAACTTATTACAACCATTAGAAACCTTAATGAAATAAGACTTTTCTTTTGATGCATTTCCTTGAAAATCCTCATTCACAACATCTTGATGCTTGAACATTAACAAAGAAATTTTTTGACTTGCATTCACAATTCGCTTCATTTGTCAAGAATGCATAAGAGACAAACTCATATTCTTACGATGCACTCTAACTATATACTCAATTCCATTCTTTAATAAGTGTTACTTATTCTCATGTCGATGAAAAATTTCTCTCCTATGATAAAGATATGGGCTTCCCAAAGAAATACCAGAAATCTCAAACGGAACCACATCAAGTTCAACTTCGTCAAGAAAGTTTGCATTGATTGCAAATCTTAGGATACACTTGCTTATCACCTAAAAATTTTCATTCTTACATATCCAGCCTAATGGATAAGGTCTTGGATGTGGAATGGTTTCTAGATTTAACTTCTTGACTATGTCTTCAAAAATCAAATTTGCTTGAGAACCACTATCAAATAGTGTGTCAATCTTGGTATGCTTTGAAACAACTCTAACGTGGAAAAGTTCAATTCTTGTTTCATCATCTTGAGTGTCAGTAGAACAATTTGAAGAACCAGTACTTTCTATGTTCTTACCTTTTAAACCCATTATTGTAACCTTGGTTTCATCTCCTTAATTTGAACCTGAGTCATGTACTACAAATGCAGTTGTTTTCCCCTTCTCTTTGTTTTTAAGTTTGTTGGGTTTCAATTCTGGATGGATTTTCCAAAAATGGTTTTCATCATGGTCATTTTTCAAACAATGTTTGGATGTGATTTTTTTTTTTTTTTTCCTTTTTAATAGAAACATTCTTTTTCCCTTTTCCCTGAAACTCACCCCTTCCATTTTCTCCAGTTTCAAGGGAACTCTCACTTTTCTCATCTAAAATATTTGTCCCTCATGATTCTAGATGTGAAGCTTGAACACAACCCTTATCTAAATTTGTGGAATTCAACATGAGAATAGTGTGCCTAAGGTAGCTATGTGAACCTCCAATATATTTTAACAAAGTGCCTTGAGATGAAAAATATACACCCAATACTAGTGCTCTTCTCCTAAACTCTTCAGTATAATTTTGAACACTTTGTCATTTTCCTTGTCTAAAATTATGCCAATCCATAATAGGCTTCTTCATACAATCTAAAGGATAAAAATTTCTTCTAAGTGTAGCAATAAAATCTATCCAAGAGGTTGAGACCTTACCATACTTTTTCATTTCCTCTTGTGTTTTGGCTTACCACCAAATTAATGTAACACTCTCCAACCTTAATGGAGCCAACTGAATCTTTGTTTCATCATCCTTGATGTTTTAAATCCTACAATATACTTCAAGTTGACGAACACAATTATCTAATATTAAACATTAACCTCACCATCATACACATGAAAATTGAATTTAATATCAAGTTTCAATAAGGGAGTTTTACCTTGTCCCTTTGGAGATTGTGGAGGTGTTTGTGAAGGGGTAGTTGTGGAAGAGCATGAAGATGAAGGTGATGATGGACGTGAAGATGATGGTGAAGATGAATATCAAGGTGGAGAAGGTGGTGGTTTACCTCCATTCCATTTTCTAGGATTGTCCTCATCTCCTCCTTTCCTCCTGAAGAACCCTCTCTCCTTGGAGGTTTGGAGCTCTCACCCTGCAATCTTGTGTTTCTCTCTTCATAGAGAAATTTCACCGTATGGGTCATGTCAAAGAATTATTTTATGAAATCATTCTCATCCTATGACATACTATCATCCCCTCCTTCATGAGACATGCTTACTTTATCTTCAGGAACAACTTGAGGTGGAGATTGTGGCAAATGTGCTCTCCTTGTCCTTGTTCCAACTTGAGAAATTGCACCAATAGGATTTCGTTCTGCTCTCTTCAGATTCAACCTTGTAAGAATCAAAAACACTTTCAAACAATTAAATCCTCACAATATCAAATAAAACATAAGCGCTGATACCAAACTTGATCTGTATGTGTATGTGCTTGAGGTTTATGTAAATTACAAGTGAATAAAATGAGTTTTTATGCTTCTTAAGTTATATTCATAAACACTTTAAAAGGTGAATTTAATCTAATAATTTGTAGAAAATTGGAGACAATAAACCCATAACAATAACAGAAAAATAGTAAGTGATGAAGGAGTTCACCCTTCTTGGGTTACGTCTCCTGGTCCAACTTCTAATGCTTGGCCCTATATCACTATGCTCAATAAAATGGTTATTACAATATATCATAATGCTAAAATGGCTTCAATACTAGCTCCAACAACTTTAGATCTATGAAAATCCCCTCTCTAGCCTCTTTCTGCTGCCAAAAAGACCAAAAATTGAGAAAGTTATGAGCTTCCCAAGTTTTGTTGCTAGTCGACCTACAAATTCGCTAAGTCCGGCAAATCGTCCTACAATTTCGGCCCAATTTTTGGTAACAGAGCAAAAAATCAGCTTATCGTCGATGCAAATTGTGGGATCGTTAATTTCTCCATTAACTCTTGTGTGCGTTGGGGGTCACATAGGCGCTCCATGTGACCTGGGGCTAACCCTTGTGGTCTAGCTCCCCTTCGTATACACCCTTGGTCTCGACACTATGGTCACATGGTTTGTTTTAAGGTTGTTGGGGGTTTGGGCTAAACCCTAGTCCTTGGTCCCACCCCTGTTCTATGTGGGTGCAGTAACCGGGGCTGGGGCTAGCCCTCGACCCCTTTACCATACCTCCACCCCAACATAATGTTTAAATCAAACTTTCAAAGGTCCTTTTAATAAGGACTACATATGACACAACGATATTGATGGAGATTAGTTAGTATGAGGTGCATGGTTTGATTCCTGTGCAGTGTTATCTGGACTGCCCAAATATTTTAGTGGCCACCAAGGCATCATGTGGTATCCTCTAGCTGGGCCATGTGGCGGCCTTCGGGTTGTCCATGTCACACCAACAACCAATAAATTCCAAACTAGTATGCGCCATCTGGGCTTGCCACATGTCGAGCTGTGGTAGGCCCAAAAAAGTTTTGATCTTTATCTAATCAGAAGATGCCACATGGCAGCTTGCCACTGATCCAAAATACATAGTCGATAGTACTTTTTTTGCCAAAAATTATTTGTTAGCCAAATCGAACAGAACTCGTTTCTGGGAGCATACAACGTTCATTTTCTACAAAATGAGTTGCGTCAGATTCACTTTGACGAGATCTACGTGTCCATTCAGGTTTGAGGCCAAGTTGACAAATTTAATTTTTGATCATATTTTTGAGCCGCAGATCAACTATCAAGAGAAAAAATTGAGTTCCATAGAGGCAAGATTGGGGTATCTTCTAATCCCTTTCTTGTTAAGAGGGAGTGTTGAAAATGTAACAATAAAATCCTAATTTAATTTTATCCTTGAATTAAATTAGGAATGAAATAGTAATTCCACATCAGAAGACAACTTGTACAAGTTAACTAAGTTAATTTGACTTAGTTGGATCAGTTAATTCGAGTTGAGGGTCTAACATGAGTCATGTAGAGTGTCTCCTACATTATAGGAGCCCTAGTTGAGTTTATTTTGAGTTGTAATTATTTAATTCAATTTAACTGAGTTAGTGTCAGTTAAAATAGTTCAAACTGATGGAGGAACTAGCATGAGGTCATACAGTAGGGTGTTGCTTCATGTGTTCAACTAGTTAACTGATGATTTACTCATAAATAACTCATGCATTTCATATCTGAGAGTTAGCCAATTGAGATTGGAGTTCAAGGGTAGTGTAGTATCAATTTTATAATCATCCAAATCATATAGGTGCTGCATGCATTCAGAGGAAGGCCTATGAGTATTGCACAATTCATATTGAGGATTTTCCCTAATTAATAGGGAGATAATTCCCAAGGAAACAATACAAGGAAATAGGGACTTGGGCAAGCCAAAATTTGGTTAAGTATTGGCCTGAGATTGTCTAGGAAGCAGTGAGATAGATAGAGATAGTGCAGAGGTTTCTTGGGCTTGACAAAAGCACTGCAATCTTCTCATATTTTTTGAAAAATGCAATATATTTATAGCAAGGAGTTTTATTTGTTTCTTTCCCCAAGAAATCATTGTGTAATGTGTCGATTTAATTCTCTCTGTTGTATGCTTCATGACTAATGTTCTAGCACATTCCATCTTTATTTTACAAATATGAAAGATTAATAATATATTTTAACACGATATTGTGATATTTAATGTTATATAATGTTTTTGCAATATTAGATGGTATACAACAATTCAATTTTATATGTTAAAATACAATGACAATATATTCTAATTTTAAATTTCTTAGCTATCTTTTTATAGAAAAAAATTGAATATTTATTAAATATTTGCATAAATGTAGTTTGCTTAAAGAAATTTAGATGCTCCTTTCATTTAAGTAATATTCCCAGCATAGAGACATGATTGACATGGTTACATACAATGTAATATGTAATTCAATATAACAAAACAGGGTTAGAGGAGGAAAACATGCCTAACAACATTCTCAAATGAATTTCCACTTGTTTTTAAGCATCTCAAGTTGTTGTAATCGACCAAATCAACCACATATGATGTGTGTGGCATGAACTACCATATATGGCCACCGACGATGTGATATTCAACATACTGGATGTGTGGCCGCTAGAATGGTGCGCTCCAAATATCTCTGAGCTGGCAGCAGAGAAGTTTGCTATGCAGAAAAAGGAGGAAGAGGAAAAAATACGAGTGGCACTATTGGCCAAGAAACAAAGAAAAAAGGTAGTAGTTGTGAAGGTGCAGGAGGCGTGGGACGTTGCGCACATAGTAGAGGAACAACAGAAGGCCGCGGCAGAAGCATAGAAGGCAGTAGCAACAGAGCACAAGGGCCAGAAATCACCTTCGCTTGAGCAGGAATAGGAGAAGGATATAGAGACAGAGGAGGGTGGCACAGACCGACAGATAACGTCATACTAATGAAGTGCTCGCACCTAAGAGAGGAGATGGGGTCACACAAGAACGTAAAAGCCTCTAAACTATCTATTTACACGATCACTCTTACTGAAGGGGATCTGCACGATATAAGCAAGACAGTCCGCGATGTCACCATAGAGGCCCTCCAATAGTTCGCAGAGGAGAACCAAATTGTGTTGGGGGCCCTCTGGCCACACATTCAGGAGTTGCAGGTGTGCACTCCTTAGGATGGTACATTATCGACCAACATCATAGTAGGGATGGCTGCAGCTGAGGAAATGTTGCGTGCTTGCACAAAAAATATACTAGTGCTGCTAGAAGGGGCATTGGTTACAATGAATGAAGCTGACAGGCCTACAATCAGTGCATTGAAAGGCATAGGGATCAATATAGCTTCGATCCCTCTGGAGACATTATATGTTCTGTAGGATGGGATTACTATAGAACTGAGGGCTAGGGAGAGCTGTGCACTGCAAGTGTTGAGCGAGAAAAGGATCAACATGGAGCAGTTGAGCTTGCAACAGGACGAGGTTGTATCCTAGAATAGGAAGATGGTGCAGGTAATCAAAGAAGCCAGCCAAATGGTCCATAAGTTGGAAATCCCGACAGAGGCACCCGCAGAGGTGCGCATCCAAAGACTAGTAGTAGGGGTGCACAAGGTGCAAGAAGAGATGGCCAAGGTTCAACTCAAGCTAATCCTTTAGATAGCAGAGCTGCAATTGAAGGCGCAGCCTTCAACGCCTCCTGAGGTAAGAGAACAACACGCTAGTGCCATTACAGCAGGAATGGACGAGATCAGTAGTACAGTGAGGGATTACACCAGAACATTGGAAGAAACATTCGAAGTCCTTACCACTCTGCAGGGGGACCCGCACATACAATGCCTGGAGACAGAGGCGCATGAGCTACAATAGCAGTATAACAACATCAAAGGAACTGCGTAGATGATGTCCCTCACACAAAGGCTCGCGTGCATGCAACAAGCCAAAGCGCTTTAAGAGAAAGTAGATGCAACGCGAGACAAAGAAGTAGTTTTGAAGGCGATGTTCAGCCTTGGATCGATGAAGCCTTTGCAATGACAACAACAATCGAAGGCAAGCTTGCGGAAATGTAGGGGACATAGGTGCAACTGGAGGGAAGTAGTTCAACAATTTCTAAATAACGCATACAGGGGATATAGCAGGCAACTGCTCAGTGCGCTGCCAAACTCGCAACAGTCCAAACAGAGCTGGAAGGTCTTTGCGCGAAGATATCCACACCAATAGAGTTACTCAAGGGCGAGTCACGATGTTTGTGTTGGGGGCTTGTTGGGTGTGGAAAACCCCCCCAAGGCATGTTTTGGGACTTAAAGCCCAAGTTTTGACAAAATCTGAAGTAAAGACTCCACGATTTATGGGCGCAGAGCGTGAAGTTGAAATTGAGTCATAAGGGTTGTCTGCCCTTACTTTTGTAAATTTAATGTCAGCTTAAGAGTTCTACCCATGGTCTGCAGACCATGGGATTGTATTAATAGAGGAAGGATCTAAGTTGTAAGGGAGATCTATCTAAGGGAAGATAAAAGAGGAAGGATGAAAAATTGAGTCTTCGTGGAAGTGTAGAGTTGTGTCTTTGGGTCGTAGAGTAGGAGAAGGCTTTGCAATTGAGTGCACAAAGGCCTAGTAGTCCACAACTGAGTCCATAGACTCCTGCAGCTGAGTGCGCAGGGCAGGTGGAGTCTGTAACCGATTGAAGAATTAAGAAAGAGAAGTTTTACAATATTTCTGTGTATCTTTTCCTATTTTATGTATTGAAGTATATTGGGTATACATTTCAAGTTTACTATTTATTTGCTGCGCAAACTTATATGGATGTGTTGAATAATTGAATATAATCTAAAGTATCTGTTTACGCGAAGATAACTAATTGTTGTAAGAAGATAAGTATGTGCCATAGTGTGACTTAGGGAAACAACGCAGATCGTTTCTCTGATAACGTGAAAGCCACACAACCCGTAGTTAGGGTTGTGCGAAGACGAATATAACAGGGCCGTGAAGGCCTCACAGTTTAGGAAAGCACACAGAGCAACCTGCGCAAAAGTATTCACAGTTGGACTAAATCAACCCCTCAGAGATGTCAAGGGTGCGAAAACCTGGTTCAACCATCCCCCGATACAGCTTCGGGTGAGACCTTAGTTTGTGCCTCGCGAACTGTTGACAAAAGGGCTAGTAGTACAGGGATTTGTTTGGCTAATTAACTTCGAACCAAGGTCATGCGCCAACAGGCCAACAACAGGATTGGGGTATCTGATAATCCTTTTCTTGTTGAGAGGGAGAGTTGAAAATGTAACAAGAAAATCCTAATTTAATATTTTCCTTAAGTTAAATTAGGAAACAAAATGTAATTCCACATCACAGTACAATGTGTACAAGTTAACTAAGTTAATTTGACTTAGTTGGGTCAGTTAATTCGAGTTGAGGGTCTAATTTGAGTCATGTAGAGTGTCTCCTACATTATAGGAGCCTTATTTGAGATTATTTTGTGTTGTAAATAATTATTTCTATTTAACTGAGTTAAAGTCAGTTAAAATAGTTCAAAGTTATGGAGGAACTAGTAGGAGGTTAGGAATTAGGTTGTTGCTTCATGTGTTTAACCAATTAACTGATGATTCACTCATAAATAACTCATGTGCTTCATATCTGAGAGTTACCTAGTTGATATTGGAGTTCAAGTGTAGTGTACTATTAATTGTATAATCATCCAAATTATACAAGTGGTGCATGCAGTAAGAGGAAGACTTATGAGTATTCCGTAATTCATATTGAGGCTTTTCCCTATTTAATAGGGAGCTAATTCCCAAGGAAAAAACACAAGTAAATAGGGACTTGGAAAAGCCAAAATTTGGTTAAGTATTGATCTGAGATTGTCTAAGAAGCAGTGAGATAGATGGAGATAGTGCAGAGGTTGCTCGGGCTTGAGGAAAGCATTGCAATATTCTCATACTTTATGACTAATTCAATATATTGATAGCAAGGGTTTTTATTTGTGGCTTTCCAAAAGAAATCATTGTCTAATGTGTTGATTGAATTCTTTCTCTTGTATGCTTCATGATTTCAGGATCATTTAATTTTTTCGCTGATGAGTAGAGTAGATTCAATTCTATTATTTTAGTAAATTATAATTAGCAGTTTGAATCTACAAGGAATTTCTACACTAGGTCGTAAAATGTGCAATTTCAAATTTCCATATTCTTTAAAAACACTCTTATGCAATGTTAAAATTTGTCTATTAAAATGTTAATCATAAAACGTTTTTGACCATGGTGTGTAAAGCTCATTATTGGAAACTCAAAACACCAATGTTAGGTCAAAACCCCTATCTCATATGCACCAACAAAATCTTCTTTTATGCATTAGAATATGTAATTCCCACTTGTCTCAATGTGTGAGCATATTCCTATTATCTAAGAGGTTGTTTAGGCTTAGTTGTTTGGTTGAGAAATTTCCTCCAACTAGTAGTTCTATATTGGTGTGTGGTTGAGATATTCTCTCAAATAAGTAATTATGTTTGCAAGTTAGTTTTTCTATCTTTAGATGACAATTCCTATATTTATATGTAACATCATTTGATAAATGAAGTGTAATGTGTGTGTTTAGCATTTTTTTTGTAGTTATCAAAGGCTGACATGGGCATACTCCTTCATGGGAGGGCCTAGGATCAAGGAGAATAAAGCGTGTTTTAGTTTTTCTATCATCTTATGATGTAAAAACCTTGTGAGGAAGAATCCCATGTGTCTGAGAGAGGGATGGAATATGGTTTCAATTCACGGTGGGAGCAACATACTAAGGTATCTTGATATTGAGGTTGGTGTGAGAGCTGAGGGACTGTGGAATCAATGATAGTGAGCCAAGGGTGCGTGGAGTCGATGAGAGTTTCCCACTGCTATTTGAATGCATGGATCTTGTAGTTTCCCAACCGTCTATAAATCCTATTCACTGGAGAAGTAGATGGATCTAGAGTTATGACAACCTTTCACTTAATTTTGCATCATCAAAGTCGAATTTGAGTTTTGGCTACAAAAAACTAGATGGAGACCTAGAAAAAAGCTAACCAGGTTGATTTTGATGCTTAACAAATCTCTCACTTTAAAATAATACAATAATTTTTTTTTTAATGATGGTGATTACTTGTAGAAGTAGTCACTCACCTAAGTCCTTGGGAATATTTTATGCATGATTTTATACAACATGAATAGACAAATCAATAGTGATGGAGGAAATATATTTATATATTTAGCATGTGTTCGCTCATTGAAATTAATAAGCCCGTAAGTCACATAGATCTATCATGAAAAATAGCTTACAAGTCCATCTTGTAAGGTTTTAGCAGCATTAGAAGGAGTATAAGATATTCAAGATACGTTTATGCAACAATTTTAATGATTGAAGTGGGTGATGCCATAGTAAGATTTATCATCTAGTGATCCAACATAAAGGATGTTGAGTTGGAAGTGGATGATGGATCTACTCAAGTCAAAGCAATGATACAGTAGCTACCAACAATGAGAGTAACAAGTGTTATCAGGAAATCTAGTGTCTATTCAGAACTGCTAGTCCCACTGAGACGGGTAGCTATCTTAGAAACAAACAGATTAAAGTCACTTGTTTTTCCTTTATGAGAGAGAGATGAGAAAAAAGCATGGAGTAACAACCTTAGTCTTCCACTTGGTTCCTTTCTTGTTTCCTTTCTCGTTTGACAGAATCTTGCCACTGCTTCCTTACTTGTCTCGCTTCAAAGAGCACCTGTAGATTCACAGCAGCATAATACTCTCAAAGCATAGAGATCTATCACTGTAAACAATATAGGATCAGATATATATTGACCATACAAATGCATATATCAACACATTATTCAGAGATACACAAGAATATGGAGGAAAACTCAAATAGATTTATTAGTAAAAGTAGTAGAAGAGAGGATTACAACCACTTGGTCTGACCCAGCACCATCCTCCTAGCTTGAAAGCCCTCTTCACCTCATACAAAGCAAGATCACCCAACAATGTCTTCAAAGAGAAACCAAAAAGATTAAAATCTATAGGAGGGATAGCATTTCTGATCACTTTAATGAGCTGGAGAGGCCAATTGCTCGACAATCTTTTCATATTTTACAAGTCAGATGAAAAGAGCTTAAAGGAGACTCATTTTTTGAGGAAAGAGTGATGTTTCCAGATAGCAGCTAGTTCCAGGTAAGGCTTGGAACTTCTTCAATAATGGCAGTGTAAAGAAGGTGGCTAATAGGATCACTCGTCGTAGCTGTTCCTCAAAAGGGGTAAACAATCAAATGGAGGCAAATGATCGGCTAAAACAGAGTGGCGGTGATGGTAAGAACATGACCAAGGCTCAAAAGCTGATGATAATCATTCACAATGGTTATTTACCGGAGGTGGGTTCATTTTTTAATGAGCTTAAACTCTGGTGGAACATATGCTCATTGCTAGGTTTAATTTTTAACGAGCTTGAACTTCGCATAAAACTGCTCATGCCAGTCATATAATAAGGATGTCTCATGGATAGGTTCTTTTTTTTGGGAGCTTGCACCATTCGAAATTATGCTCCGATTCCTTTTATTATGTAAGCTAGGAATGACCGATCCTACGAGTTTAAAGGGTTAAGAATCTACCAACTAGGAAACTAAATGGTCTCTTTTCACTTTCATTCAAAAAGGTTTGCATGCCCACAGGTGTGGAGCGATAAAAAGGTGTCTTTGCTCCTAATTACCTCACATTAATTGTCAACCCAGGCATGAATTTTTATTTCAAGAGTGTACTCAGTCTGAGGCGGCTATTTACTCAAGAGTAATGTTTTGCAGTATAGTGCTTAAAATCCAAAAGTAAATGAAATCTGGAAACAAAATCTAATTGGAACAGCAAGAAACTGAAATGTTCTAAACTAAATCATTCACTCAAACAACCATCAATCGAGGATACAGTAGCAATAACTCATTCCTCTAGAAATTGATGCAATTAAAATCAAACTGGAACAAGACAATCAATCTGGGAACGAGGAAGCAATAACCAATGTTCTCTACAGTTGACAGTCCTGCTTTAAAGCAATTAAAAGGAAATTGAAATTGAACTGAAGTTGCTATTGAAAGTAAACTAAGAAAACGCTTTGAAAGCAAACTCTTGCAATTAACCAACAGAAATGAACAACAAAGGAAATAGACAAAAAACTGTAATTAAAGGAATCGAATAACCAATCCTATTGAACAACAATCTGTAATGAATATTGTTGAACAGGTAAATCCCCTCTACGGACAGAGACGATCCCACTAGCCCAAATGGGGTCTAGCAACAATCAAACAATGCTAACACATAGGTTCCTAATTGCAAATCAAAGATCGATGACGAGGGCCTACCTGGATTCCAACGCTAATACTTGTAGAAGAGTCGTCGCTCCCGTTCCTTTGCTCTGGCTGGTCACAATCCCCACGATCCTCGTGAACAGACACCTGCAAGTGCAAAGAACGACACAAATACAAGCATAAAATCCAATAGATGCAACTATATATCAGTCAGAAAGGATATAACTCAATCATCATTATAAAGACAATAAGAGTGGAACCATAATGATAGTCGTCTATTAATGAATAATAGGCAGAGAAAGATACAACCAAGGTTCTGACGTTGAACCTATTCTCTGGTTGGGCGAGCAGCTATGTATGCCTTACAATAGACCTTCTCTCTCTCAGGATTCCGGCAGCATAACCTCCCTATGCTTCAAAACTCTTACTATCACTCTAGCATTACTCCAGAACTCTTAGAACTAGCTTGTCTAATGCATGAGGACAGAATTTTATAGATGGATAAGGGAGGAAGATTCAATGTACCAGGATGCCCATTGTGGATTGGCATTATCTCCGAAAAGCTACTGAGGATAGGTGTCAAGGATAGATGATGACTCTCGACCTCTATCAGATGGATTTTTCCCTCAAAGGACTTCATGATCTGAGAGGAAAAAACATATGGGTGCGCGTTGGCCAAAAATCATTACCAAATTTAGTTGGCGCGAGTGTTGCTCTAGGACAGTGCGCCAATAGGCGCGCCCCCTTTTGAGGATCTCAATGATTGGCGCAGATAAGACACTGTGTACCTGCGCCAATGGAAAAAGGGCACCTTTCAGGGATAATTTGCAGAAGGTGTCTTTAGGGAACATGAAGTACATACTCAGGGGAACATAATGTAAGTGTTTTTAGGCTATGTCACTGCTCACAGGTCCCGGAATGTATCCTCCAATGTACGAAAACAGGGGTAACAGGGACGGTGACCAATGGTGACAAATTACTGTGTAACAAATATCAATCAAACGGAACAGCAAATGGAATGAAACCATAACTGAAATAGAACAGTGAAGCTTTATCTTTGAAAGGAGCAGCATAACAATATACATTGAGAATAATAAGAATCTTTGTTATGATGGAAAAGAACAGCCACACGATTCAATCCCAGCTTGTGCAATAAAACAATTTCATAAAATATTATAACAGCTCGCTGCAAAAACATGAAATTGTTAGGCAATACGATTCAAAGAAATAAGAATTAAATCAAGCAATCACACGATGGAAATTGGAAAGATATAATACATAGCAGCAGCGTAATCCACCAGTGGCTGGGCCCTTAGTCGCCAGCGGATGTTGCTGGGCTACTTCAGGTGAAAAGAATGAGCAACAACTCCCAAATCATATATTA
The DNA here is from genome assembly GCA_000404065.3 of Pinus taeda. NCBI lineage: Eukaryota > Viridiplantae > Streptophyta > Pinopsida > Pinales > Pinaceae > Pinus > Pinus taeda. The sequence goes on along the minus strand of APFE031420386.1, from coordinate 67,515 downwards.
ATCATCAAATTGTGAAATCATTACTACAACAAAAGCTTGAGAATTACAATGATAATGCAGCAATCTCCTTTTCCTATTATTCTATCCTATCATGAATAATCCATCATCATTCTTGAATCTCTAAGTCTGAATTCTCAATTCCATCATTCAAATCTCTCCCTGAAGTCATCCCCCTCTCTGATCTCTGTTTTGATTTAAATACAAAGAGAGCAGAGAGTGGTTACAACTGTGATAATTAAAATATGATCATTATTACAAAATTGGATCGTTTCCAACCAATTGATCAACAAGAAGATATATTTCCATCCATCTCTCAACAAGAGCAAGAATAATTTGGCTTTGTAGCTGAGATTTGGAGAACGGCCGCAACAGCAAATCGGAGAAAATCATGCTCAAAGAACCCTACGTTTCTCTCAATACAAGCCAAATTTGGGCAAACCGTTCCTTTCAAAAGTTAATTGGGTCCGTTCTGGACAAAACCCATGTTCCAGATTTTCCATAGTCTTCTTCATTTGCTCAGAATCTCAACCGCAAAATTGTCACTCCTTATTCCAACGCATTTCTGAGTTGGCACTTTTAATGATCAAATCTTCAATCTGGAAATTATCTTGGAAGCTAAAAATGGCGAATAATGTTATAACCAATTTATTAAAACTATCATTGATAAAATAATTCATAATCATCAATTTATTATAAATAAAGGAGAATAAATAATATTCATCCATAAGAGCATAAATCATTTATAAAATGGGTTTAAATAATAAATTATAATAAATGATATAATAGAGAAGAGTAAAAATGGATGAAATAAGTGTTACAAAGTGGTCATATTCATGGCCCAACAACATGTATAGCGAAGTAGAGTTTCCCAGGTTACCCCTCAATTTGTAGACAAAACATTTGTTCTATCGGCAAAGGCCTACCTTTTCCAGGTTACCCTTCAATTTACAGACAAAACATTTGTTCTATCGAGAAAGGCCTACCTTCTAATAGAGGTATCTTATTCCGGTCTAATCCCATTTTCCTAAACGGATGGGTGTGTCAGACCAGTCATATATCCTTTGTGGAAACCTACCCTATACTTGAAGTTTTCCTGCCGAAGCAAACCAGGGTGCATGCCCCCTGGGTTTTAGTCACGACCACCAAATCACTCACGTTCATCAAGTGTACGGACTGGAGATTGATGAGACATTCCTTGCGCAAAAAAACCTATTAGGGATGGAATTTGAATATTAGCTATGTGTGAACTGGGGAATGAAAGCTGGTCTACGAGCTGGACCACTTTGCCTTCATGTGGAAAACACATTACTCGAAAGAGTGAGGAAACAATAGCTCCCATGCTATAAATGTAGTCATGCCCAAGGAGTAGATTGTAATCTAAAGGTCTTTGGACTACCATTACGTTCAGATAAATGGTTTCCCTTCTCAAAGTTATAGGCAAACTTGGACGGATCCCTAACGGTCGACTGGTTCCTTTATCGAAGCCTGTCAGATTTCGCATCTCAGGCAAAAGTGATGGTGAACTAAGCACTTTACAAGAAATCGAGGAAAGGATACTCACAAAAGCCCCTTCATCTATGATGGTACCAACCATGACCATTCTGTAAGTTTGCACTATGATTCGAAATGGTACATTAGATGGTAAACAGGGTCTACCTAGTAGGTTCCAATCAAAAGAAATGACTAGGTTGCTTAGAGGTGGGACCGAATAAATGGCCGGATACAACTCTAATGAATTTCCTTCCTACGGTAAAGGAATGGGCAGATTGCCCCCATGTTCATCAGAGCATGTGTTTACGAAAAGAATTTGAACAGTGTCATTCTCATTCTCTTTAGTGACTGTATCATCTAAAGGTAAATCTTCTGAAGCCAAGATGGGGTCGACTGCCATCTCGACCTGTTGACTTTGGTCTAATGTGGACTCGGAGGGTTTATCTTCAATGATAGGTGCTTTGACCGACAAAAAAGGTGGGTCAGTCGGATTTTCAACTAGCAATGGATTCGGCAAGAGTTTCTTTTATCCAAGAGGGGTCGCTGCGGAAATGCAGGACGATTATCCAAGACTCTTTTAGCTTCGTCCAGGAAGGGACAACGGTGGAGAGCATGATCGCCTTCACACAGTTTGCAAGGAAATTTAGATTTTCCTTTCTGTCTTGTGACGACGTTTTCACTAGTTGACGGTGTACTCTCAACATGATCGTCAGAGGTTGATGACATCGGATTGTGCAAGCGGGGAGACCAGTCCCTTAAGATCCGTGGGATGCAAGGACAATCTCGATGATAGTGGTCTCCTTTGCAGATGATACATGGAGATTTAGGTTTGGATGGTGCAGTGTGTGGATTTTCGCTAGACGATGCACAGTTGCCCCTTTTTGTCGTTGGCTCCTTCTTCTTCTCCTTCCCTTTCTTCTTCTTCTCAGTTACATGGTTTTTACTTTTACTATCTTCACCAAGAAAAGAGGAAGAAGGAGAGGGAGAGACAAATGATGTAGAAGGTTGGGGGGTGACTCTAGTATCATCTAGTTGCTGATTCGATTGTTCAAGAATCACGGTGCTTTGAATGACAAAGGTCAAGAAAAGCCATACCGGCAGGCCAATTGTCAGTCTTGGAAGGGACAATGTGGCCATATGAGGTACACCAACATCTCCCCAAGAGGATAAAGGACTAGGAATTCCCCTGAGGGGAAATCCTTTGTTGGTGTACTCCATTTTCTCAACCTAAGACCAATGAGGGAACAATGACGTTATTCTAATTAAAATAAATTTTAGACACTTTGACACAACTTGCTTTTTCAATTTTTAAGAGTCAAGAAAAAGCTAAAGATGACTCTAGTCGCCTTCGATTTTTAATGAGCTTGAAGTGACAAGTGCTCAGATGGACCTTT